>CM035819.1:47233534-47457849 GCA_020458035.1 Magallana ariakensis | reverse complement strand
AATTCCGATAGGATTTGATAAAATCTGATAGGAAGGTTTAATTTCCTATAGGAAAACTACCTGTCAGAGTCAAATCCTACAGGAAATAGCTTTCTCCTATAGGAAATATAATTCCTATAAGATTTTTTGAAAATCCTATAGGATTGTCAATATTTCCTGTAGGAGAATCGTTTCTCCTATGGGAATTATCATTTTCCTATGGGATATTAAAGGTAAATATCTCACCTGTCAGGTGTTACACACTAAAAACAAAAGTAGTTATATACTCTCCAGACAATGGTCTATCATTTGGTATATATAGATTTTAACGAAACTGCATCTTAAGCGGGTGCAAAAATGCCACCTTGGCACTGGCATAATTATCCGGCACAGTGTTATTTATCAAGTTTCATCATTAATGTAGAACTTGTGAAACAGTATACGTTCATGTTTTAGTAAAAATAACTTATTGCTTATTCTGAGCAAGTATAACGAAATATAATGGTGTTATTTCATAAAAGACTGTTTTCAATTTTGTATCATTAAAAGGTGGGACTGCAACGCTTAATGATTAAAAAGTTTGTATCATTAGCGGTTAAGTGTGTAGATATTTGTTTGTTTTATTGAGCGTTAAGGCTGCTCTGCATTTGTGACTTCTAATGATACAATCCTATCATTAAGCGGCGATATATCATTAGTCGTTAGCGATGCCAACTGTTAACAATAATTTAAAGCATTAGGCGTTGCAATTGTAACACTTAATAATATTTATATTGTTAAGCGGCGTTGTATCATCAGCGGTTGTTACAATGCTACAAAACCGGTTCAAAGAATATATAATTTTGATGTATAGATTTATTTTGTTATTTTATTCACACTGTTACATGTAAGTTGATTAGCACTAATGCACCATTGCGTTTATATTTAAAATGAAACAAATATATCTAACTTTCTGCTCCACACATTTGACAGATAATTTTATCATCGGAGATGTGCAAAAAATTCCCCATGAATATATTTTGCAAGTTTGCCTAGATATATAACACTTCATTTGGGGGTCGTTGTCAGTTCATTTCGGCGATACTTGTTGATATGATCTCGTTTTTTCATCTGATATATTATTTTTGAATCACGAATGGAATTACACTCAGAATGCACATATTTCCACCTAAGCGTTCATTCATTTTAAGTCAGTCACTGAAGGTACTTTCACCAGTCGGACTTATTGGTAACTGCTGGTTACAACAATTTATTTATTTTAATAATTTTTATTTCATGAAAGAAATTACATCTGTCCAATAATACAAGTCATAAGAAAGTCATTTTAACTAGTATTCATCGGTAAAATTAATTTCATAGTTATGTATTTTGAATGTTAGAAATATAAAAAAGAGCACAGAGAAAAACATGTCAGTAATATAAACTACCGTGCATAACAATTTTCCCCCTAGGATTGTTAAACTTTACTACCTAGTCTATATTTATCCCTTTATTAGTATTTTTCTCATGTAGGTACCTTGATGGAAATCAGATAAGTAGGATTGACGGCAACATCTTTCAGGGGTTATCACAGCTTCAAAAACTGTAACTCTGTACTCTGCTGTTTTATTCCATAGAATAAATATTCAGCCAATTTATTTGTTAAGAAAAGAGAAATGATTGTTGCACGGTTTAAAGGAACCTAGACACGATTTCAGATGAAAATTTATTTTTGATTTTTATGTATAGAATAGTTTACTTGTGTATTTTGAATGATTTACCAAAATTTGAATGTTAGAAGTCGTGTTACAAGCGAGATACAGAGGAAAGAAGTCGTTGTTATGTAAACAAAGCTCAAGTCTTATATTTGTTTACAAATAATGTAAAGTAAAGAAATTACCATTTCTTTGACAAAATAACTTGTGGAAACGAGATAAACTCATTCAATGTGTTCATAAATAATTTTATCAACAAAAAAAGCAACATTAGATTGAAACTTATACAATACAACACATATGTAAATAATAACAGGACCCGAGCTTTGTTTACAAAACAAAGAATTCTAACCTCTGTAACTCGCTTGTAACTCGATATTTGACTTTTAAATTTTAACAAAGCATTTAAAACATCCATATTGACCATTCTAGACATTAAAAATGAAAAAATAGATTTAGAAAAATTTGAGCTCAATCGTGTCTAAGTCCCTTTAATTTCACTGCAAATAAATTATCACTTAGTTACCGGTGGTATAACAATAATGGCCATACATATCTCTTTCAGTGAGAAATATTTTAAAATTGCGTATTTTTTTATTGGACTTATACATGTCAGCTGGTTACATATGAATATGACCCGTACCATGTTACTTTAATATATTTAATTATTCAATTAAGAAACAAAGAATATGCACTTAACTGGTTGCTACATTTGCTATTGATACATAAATGCGCCATCGGTAATGCCTTCTAAACACCAAAAACATATAACGCTTAAAGAAGTATCTGCATATAACGGGTGTCGTATAGTCATTGTCCGTTATTAGACTTTTATATTTTATATTATATTATAATCATTGTCTTTTATAGACAAATCATTACATTATATACAATGAGTATTTCAATTTTAAAAGTTAAATCCTTCTCCGTGCCATGAAGGCGCATAGGCCCGTGCTTATCCCCGGTTTCCGCTGTGCTAAGCGGATGGGTTTCATTGACTCCCCCTGGATGGGATACCAGTTCATCGCAATTCAAAATGTCCTTAATTTAAAAATGAACTGTTTTGAATAAGAAATTTAGACAGTGTATAATTTTGGCCAAACAAATTTCTTAAACAAAATTAATGTCCTGGAATTTTTATTGTACTGTTAATTTTAGGAAATGTATTTAAGAAATTGAAGAAATTGTTTAATGTCGAATCACTGTATTCTTGCTTTAAATTTTTTCTCATTACTCGGCAATGTGTGTAAACACCTTATTTTATATCTGTCCTCAAACATGTCACACACGATGTGATAATTTGTAAAGGTAAGAAATGTATAAACAATAACAAAAGTTTGCTTTTGTATAATGTTTTTTTTACTTACAATGTTTGAAGCTGTGATAATCCCTAGAAGCATTGCTAAGGATCGTACTTATATTGTTGCCTCTTTTCCCCTAAATGATAGTAATGGAAAAGAACATTGCATTAAATTATAAACTTTTACAAAATTTGTTAAAAAAAAAAGTAAGGTAACTATATGCCTTTTTTATATTCGATGCGACTTTACTTCGCAATTTCAGAGCTATACATGGAGAAAGTTTAATGAAAAGTGTCTTTGTGTCATAAAATAGTATGAAATATCTGTCGTCATTTGTTACAGAGGTGCATATGGTTAAAAGATTAACATTTCGCTACACGTGGGTCGATAATGGCGCCATGTTTGAAAACCAGCACAAGCGACGTTTGCACAAAAATGCTATAATTGCAGAATAATGTATCTCTTATGTCTACAAATGGGTATGAAAAACAAGATGAGGTTACTTTACGTTATAATGGGTAATGCGCATGAAAATCTACATGTAAACGTGATCGTTAACTACCTTGTTCTTCTTAATCAGTTGCTAGCCTTTAACGTTTCGTTTACAAAGATGCTTTGTGGGAGTTATGTTACAAAGGCACAAACACAGTTGTCGGACCCGAAAATAAGAAACTTACTCATCCGATGATATTGTAACTAACACAATTTTAAAAAAAATAGAAGCAATGCACTTAAATTGCACAAAAGGTATTAACATCAATTAAAATATTAAAATTTACGCTATGCAAAATGGAAAGTCAAAGATTGTTGTATTTTTTTCAAAAATTCCGTAAATCGTACTCTTGAGTTGGAAAATTTGTTTTTCGGAATATATTGTAGCAATTTTGTTACAGTTGGATATTTTACTGATAAGGGACATTGATGGTAAACTAACAACAAAACTTAATGATAAACGTGACGATTCAAATTTTTCTATAGTCAACTTTCCTTACTTATGTAGCAATATACCTTAATCACCTGCATATGGAATTTTTTGTCTCTCAGTTGATTTGATACGCAACGGCATGCTCTTCGTATGAACAGTTTCTAAGGTGAGGCAATCTACTCAAAAACAAGTTAATAAAACAGGACTACCAACAATGTCGATTGAAATCATCTTTTCCAAAGTTCTATGGTCGATACAACGACCTTGTCAGCAAATACAATCTTACTCTTGGTCACATGCTGGCTGACGTTTTTCATACTTATTGTTAGACCATAATTAATCACCTAATTGTCTATGGATTTTTCCATTTTCCCGATTACGATAAAGTGCACACGGCGGGTCTGACCGGTTAGCAGAGGATGCTCACTCCACAATGGCACCTGATCCTACCTATAATTTTTTTTACAGGTCCGTGCTCAGCTTCTGTTTTGTATTTTTCCTTCGGACTTTTGATTTTAAACACTGTTGAATAGACAATGTAAAAATACCCGCAATTTATGATAATATAAACAATAGATTTCAGTGTAGAAATCTTAAAATTAACTGTTTTAAAGTTTTTCGACACGGGTTTCTATTTATTTGAATATTGATTCTGATTTTTTGCACTTGTTCGTATACACGGGTTACACCTACAAGTAACCCGTAATCGCTTCTCTTACCTTAAATGATATCGCGTGTATAGTCAAAATATGACTACAATGTATTATTTTTTGTTATTCAGTTAAAATATACATGTATATGTACCATATTTTTTTTACGATAAATTAGTATGTACATAACTGGATACACAAAATAAGTCAATAGCTTTTAATCTTGATATTTATCATTATATAACAAGTTATGATTCAATGTGCGTTAAAGCAACTAACAACTTTATACATATGTATAATTAGTTTATTATTTGAAGGAAAAACTGATTTATTAAGTTAATTCCCGACACTTATCATTTCACAATTTACGACATACACATGTACTTGTATTAACAGTTTATGGCGCTATGTTAAGAAAAGATTAAGCTCTAAAAAAGGAGATTAGATTAAAACATTTTTATAACAGTGTTAATAAAAATAACAGCGTTAAATTAGTATGTGTTACTTAAGCCCGTATAACTAAAATATAGCAAAATATTGAACTTATCTGGTCAGCGATAATCTCCGTCCGTATTCATCAAAAGACATTAGTCAATCAGCCGTATATGGAAGTTGCACGCTTATTGCACGGTACGGTACGCATTTTTGGCCGTTTTGGGGCGGGTCTTGCATAAATTATATTGCACGCTTTCTGCACGGTACGGTTCGCTTTGTGAACGGTACGGTTCGCTTTGTGAACGGTACGTTTCGTTTCGTGAACGGTATGGTTCGTTTCTTGCTTGGAACGGTACAGTTCGTTTTAGAGGTGTAGTAGCACGTTTCGGAGTCTGTATATATATATTAAGCAGTGTGAATAACGTTAGAGAATGTAATCGTGTGGATTATCGTAATTATGATTTCTATTTACATAAACCGCTGATAATATAAAAACATAATAGTATTAAATAAAAGTCGTTTTCAGATAGAGCTTCCGTCATTTGGCCCTGGCATCGTTTAAATCATCTTTCAAAAGCAACTAAATATTTTTCCTTGGTTTTGGAGAGAGAAAAAGAAAATTGAAATGAGACGGGGAGAAAGTTTCGCCATCAACAAGAAATCCCCCTCTCATAACGATTCGCAAAGTTGTAGATGGAATTACATTTTTGTCATTTGTCTTACATCATAACAAATGTATGCAGGTTACAGTTTTTTTCTTAATTTGAAGAAAAACTGGCGTTTAGGAGAAGAGGCATCATGATAGCGCGTTTAAAATACTAGTCAATGCATTATCCGCTAGTCTACATTTAAGGTATCAAGCGAATTTGCTAACGGCACCATAGGAATCGACGTAGAAAGTTGACAAAATAATTCATCTTTTAGAAAATTACAAAGAATCACGAGCTACTTAAAATGAAATATTTCAAGAAGGTTGATTGCAGTTTATACAAATTTTTAATTATCAAGAGATAAAAATTCAAAGACGTGAAAAATATGGTCACATTTTGTTCTACTAGGTATGCTTAGGCACTAAATGATAGAAAATTCGTTACTTTTACAATAAAATCTATAACTCTGTTTACCACCACCAATTGAATGCTCAAACTGACAAATGCGTTCACCAAAAAATCAAAAGTCAGAAAAGGTGAATTTACTTAAAAGGGAATTGGGTTGAAATCTGTTTGTTTTTTATTTTTTTTGTCTTTTTTTTTTTTTTTTTTGGTTTGTTTTTTGTTTTTTGTTTTTGTTTTTTTTTTGTTTTTGTTTTTGACAAAAAATGTTGATCCAGTGAATGTTATCCAAATCCGAATTATAAACACATTATCATGATGACAGTGTTGAGTTTATCTATCAATAAAGTATCTCCTAGCGAATACAGACCGTATTTGTACCCCGTCTAATACTTACTAGGTTGGTCTATAACGCTTATCCAAGTAGAAAATTGTATTCCATGGACGGATACGAAAGTACATTATTTAAAATGCTGGGAACACGTCCAGAAGTTTTTAATCAGCATCAAAAAGCCAATAAAGGAACAACAAATTCAGAGATTTTTCTTTTCCCTAGATTATTTTCCTCACAATGAATCATGATAAAATTTAGATAACCCTTAACGTGATTTAAGTACAGGTTCACGTAAGAATCAGGCAAACAGTGATAAGTCATATATTTCATATTGAAATGGTAATTTACTTTGAGAACAATATAAACAAGTGTTCTCAAAAAATAATAAAATTTTTAGCCAATCATGCATAATTGCGAAGCTGTGTTACTAAAAATAGATCCACTCTGTCACAGTCTTTAAACACAAGGAAAACACTAAGCTATAAAGATTTAAAAGAATTTTCAGAAATTCAATGTCAATTCATTCATTAAAAAAATGTTGGTATGAAGTGAAGACAATGCCTTCTTCTTTTATCTCATGTTACAGAGGTGGTATCTCATTGGTTTCCATGGCAACCATGACCATACTTAGCCATACAGTCTTTAAAATTAGAGAAAAACGATCACTTTTATGTCTCTTTTTTTAAAAAACAGCAAACATATATGACAGTGTGTTATATATAAATAAATAAAGGAGATTATGAAATGATTTTCTACAATAAATAAAGTTTTGAAAAATTAACAGACAGTTTATATAATCTAAGCGGGATTCCTACAAAAAATGTAAAATTTTTTATCATTTTTACATGTATCTAAGAGTAATAATATAATTATATTTCATATTCTTAGTTTCATTTTAAAAATAAGGATTAGATTTTGATATCATTTATGAGTAAATGTTATTGTTTTAACTATTACCGGTGTGAAAATTTGATCTTATATCATTAATGATCGGGATCGGAATACCAATTATTGTGTATCAAATGTATACCGAATTTCCTCAGAGTTCTAATAGATACGTGCAGAAAGTTATCAAAATTTTAGTTTTTAACAATATTTAATGATGTAACACAAATCTTAAAACAACATAAAAGTATGTCTATCAAAAAGCAATGGAAGTAACCTTTGTTAGTAAGACTTAGTTACAAAAGGAACAACAGTCCGACCAGATGTTTATAGTGAGTAATATGTACATGATGTATACAACCATTAATAAACTTATATACAATATTTTTTTGTCTCGGTGGTCAATAATACCTGAACCTACATGTACTTTTGAAGAATTCATATTATCAGAGACATAAATAATATTTAATATTTATTTATTTATGTCTCTGATATTATTTTTACGTAATTTGAAATGAGGTCAACTTGTAGAGGAATTTTGACTTTTAAAAATAACACAATTCTTTCTCTTTTTTTAACGAAGATGTCTGCAGATTTGTTAACCACCATGTAAACTATATTAAACAGTTAAAATGAATTTATCATATTCAGAGCATAATTAAGTTGTATAAAAGTACTTTCATATGGACCCTTAGCCCAGCCTTGCCAATCAAAAATAAATAATGTATATCTTTATTCAGTAAAACAGGCCCATAGCAAAATGTCTCATTTAAAATTGTTATTCATATCATAATATCTTATATATAAATTTAAAATATGTTTGTAGACTATATGGGGGTAGGGGGTACCTCAGTAAGAGTGAATTTATTGTAAGCATAATTACTGTAACCCTGTTTGATTGTATATGTAATGTACGTTGGATATACCACTAGTTTAAACACGTACATGCTTTATGATTTATATGAATGTGCAGCAGTTGGGTAAACCATGTGTATACACATTTATGCTATTAAATTATGATATTATTTCTATGAACTGTACATACATGTAATATATATCTCTGTAGTCAAAGTAATGTAGCTACCATCATGGTAATTATATCAATACAAATGTGAAGATGAATTCGTGATATATCATGATAAGTATTTCATTAGTACACTTAAATCTCATAGCATTCTCTATTTTTATTTTTCAAAGCACCTAACTTCACTTAACTGAATCATTAATTATTGTTCTGTCTTCCTTGGACATTAACCAAATAAATTCGCCTTTCTTTGTTAATAACATATAGTTTTTGTTAAAGTATTGAGATATAATATTTCTTTCTTATTTATATATAATTGACAATCAATAACAAAGGGACACTCATCTTCTACATAAATTTGGTTAGTAATGCAAAGCATAGTTTTTTTGACACTAAAAATAAAATTTAAGTAATTTGAGTGCAAAGTTCAATGTTAGTTATTTCTTCATATACAGGTAGTTTGAAAGCTGGGTTTGTAAGCTCTTTATCTGTTGGAGTTTAAGGTCCAAGCATAATCAATTGATTAAGCAATGAGTCGACACATTCTTGAGCTTTTCGCTTGTAGAAACTTTCTGTAAGGTATATTCTGCCTCATCAATCCAGTTTGATGTTTGTGACAGCTAGGGTCTGTGATTGTCAAACTTCTGAATCCTGAAATAGAAAGATTTAAAGACTAGAAATATTGTTACTTTTCATATGTACTGTAAAACAAAATGTATAATGACACAAGTCATGTTAATCAAGCATAGATAAAAGATTGATACTTATTCCAATCTGAAAAAGAGAGAATCAGTAGGTATAGGGAAAGATTATTTATTTTTCTATTATAATGGCCAGCAAGAAAACCCCTCCTAAAAGTAAACTTATACATTTGTATTTATTGTTTCTTACTACATGCACATGTATAAATGACAAAAGCATTTTTTTAAAAATGCAATTAGAGATTTTTAATTAAACCCAAGATTAATTTTGAGAGAAATATGTCAATTAGACTTAAGGTAGGGCTAATTTTGGAACCCTAAACACTAATAAACCAATGTAATCAAAGATTAATTAAAGAGGATTTGATCTTCTGCAATGGGATCTCAGCCATTATGACCATTATGATATAATGAAGAGTGGGGAATAGGGAAAAACAACAGGGGATACTTGCCAAGCTATTACATAATACATCTTCACATACCAGCAACAAATATAATAATGGTTTAGGGTGGGGTTTAAGCTGTTTTAAAGCTTTTTGACCAATGAATTATAAAATTATGGGTTAGGGGATGACCCTCGGGCATTTGCAAAACAAAGTAATCACCACATCTTATCATGAGCTGTAAGAATATTCATGTACATGTACGTATAGTTAAGGGGTGGGGATCTCTACTGAAATACGGCCAATTATATAATGAGGGGGTGGGAATGACTTTAGGAGCACTTAAACAACAATTTAATTCATTTATCTCAAAATAAGCAACAGCTAGAAAGATATATTGACCAATGATTAATTATTAGGGAAGGGTAGGAAATTACCACAAGGCACTTGTCTACATGTGGACCATCTCTCGAGATTGTATCCGTGGTCGTTATTAGTACATTGACTTGTGTCTCAATTATCAACCAACTGCAATAGAAAAACTTCTAATCAGAAAACAAGCTTAACAACTTAGTTTTGAAAAAGACAGCTCATTATTTATATAATATACATGTACAGTTAAAAATATCAATTTTAAGAGGTTGGTATTGTCCTCAAATACTGATATGATATCAACCAGTACATGTATCAGTATCCTAATAAACATTGTACTACATGTATCACCTGAATTGAAACACATTAATCCAAAGACAAATTTTATAGAGTATGCAAGTTAAGAACTGCAGTTACAACCAAACTGCATACACAAGATAAACACTTAACAAACTTACATTGTTGACATAAAAGGTGGTATGGACACCTCAATATTGTGACATACCTCCTATCGAAATAATTAAAAACAATATTCTTTTTCTGCTCTGTATTTGATAACTTACAGCCTAGCACAATGGGTTACATCTTTTTATATAACGATGAATCTGTATGTCATGAGTTTGAATCCCGCAGGTGCTAATTATTATTTTTACCTTTGAAATTATTTTATAAAATTATATTTTTTGTCAAATATTGTAAAATAGAAATTTCAAAAAGTGTTTTGATTATAATATATACTTTTATCCACATCAATATTGACAGATGTTCCATACCACCCTAAATTACCCTAAATTAACCCCAAAAGTATTTTTGTTTTACCATAGATAATGGATATATACGAACGTATAGTGAGGGAAAAAAACCACCTATCCCACAATTAAAGGAAGCTGTAAAAAACTATACTGTGGAACTTTTCATTCAAGATTGACTGGTGTACATATGTAGAGATACATTATTTTTCAATGTATCCACAGGGGCATCTTATCCGCTCTGCTCTCTGACACATATATAAATAATATTATTTATATAATATATATTATTTATATAATATATATGTCAGAGAGCAGAGCGGATAAGATGCCCCTGTGATGTATCTAAAAAAGTCGACGATAACAAAGGGCAGTGAAAGGCTACTGCAGTACATTAATTTACTCAAATCAATATATGATAATTTTGTATTTAAGTTATAACAATGCACTTTTTTAAATTAGAATTGTAAATGAAAGTATACATTCGTAAAGTATGCAACTTATATTTGATTGTCCGTAAATCGCTTTAGCTATGTTCTTAAAATAGATTCGGGGAAAACCGGTATGATCAACCGATACATGTAGTGAAATATGCCAATAAAACGATAACTTCACTGCAGTTGTTAGTTAAATTATTTCACTGTTTGAAAAACTTATTTTATTCAACATGTATAGCGTGGATATGCACTAATATACCTAAATAATGTGATTCTTTAGGGTATGACTTCCTTCGCTGTCCGGCTGCTGGTTGACAGATTGTTTGTCGGCCATCACTAAGTTTTTAACCTTGCAGATGTCTTGTTATGTCTTTGCCACAGTTGCAAAGGGTCACTGGAGCTGTTTATTTTGGATAGGCTTTATACAGACTGGAGAAACTGTCTGCGTAGTGTCCCAAAACCGTGTCTTCTTCTCGAACTCCCATTTACGCGCACTAGCGTTCGTAGCAACGAGGCGCCATCTAGCGACGATATTGTGAATCAACCAAGAAAGACAACCAAATTTCACTCGAATTTGCTAATTTTGACGGCAATTTAAACTCGAAACTCAAAATTTTCAAAACTTTTTAAAATTGGAACTTATAGTGCTGATTGAGTTAAGTAACTAGTTATAATCAAATTTTTACATAAGACTTGCTGTTTTTTGTTATTGTATAATAATTTCTGCAGTTTTATTAAGACTTGCATAGCGTCAAACTGGCGCGCCTTGTCAATATATGGGGTCCGTATTCGAGAACGAGACAGAATATTTCAAAATAATTCCGTACACACATATTTATAAATTCCAGTTGTTTATAGGGTACAATTTCGTTTGATTTGTTGTTTGAGCTCTTATCGCAAAAATTCGATATTGCCTGATTCTTACGTGAACCTGTACTTAAAAAGGAATATTAAGTCCAACAACCTCATTTCTCAATATCCACAAAAATATAAAGTAAAAACAAAGATCAATGTAATAATATGAATACAATGTATATGAGTTGCACTTTTGTGAAACATTTAAGGAATGTTAGAATGATATCTTTTTCCAGACCAATGTCCAGAAGCTTGATTGGTTTAATAAAAAATCCTTACTAGGCGAATGTTATTGCTGTCCTTATGCAAAATAAATGACTCTTGTAGTTGCGGTTGTCAATACCAAGTGGAACAAGATTTTTGAACAGAATGAACAGAACAGCATGAAACTGTTAGAGTTAATAGTTGACCCAAAATGGCAAAACTCTGGAGATAGTTTATTTGGGCGTATCTGCAAATACGTACATATACTCTATTATGACCTCAAATAAACAGAACAATGGTTATGTGATAGTAGTCACTTTATTCAGCTGGATAATTTTGAAATATTTGAGTGTAAAACATCGGGGTTTTTGTAAAGGATTGAGATGTGCTGAAATTGCACAACCTTAAACGAAGTGTTGCGTTTTAATAGATCATATTCCCCGGTAATAATGCTTAAAATACCAATAAAGAGGGCGACATGAATAATTTGGTTTCAGCCATTGTTTAAAACTGCTCATTTCGAATAAAAAGATTTATCAAGTCAAGAACTAGGTAACCTGGTGTCCGGTAATGCCATAGTGCGTTACATACTGTGTGACAATGTCTTAATTTGGTGGTAGGACCACTGGAGCTGTGTAGAACATGTACAACAAAAACTGTTTGTTGTGCTGTATGAACGGAATGCTGAACCCCTGTAGTTTCTAAAAGAATTATAAGCAATAAACTCATTTTAGTATAGCTCTGATAATGAGAGTTGCGATTGGTTGGTATCAGATGACAGAGGAGGTACACATGTCTGCTGCCTGATCTCTATTTTGAACTTTTGTGTGATAAAGGACCGGTAATATTATTTCTTGAAATTACAACGCGTTGTTCTTTGAATAGTATTGTATTATGCCGTCATTCTGAATGTTGATAGTTCTATATTACACATTATCCTGTATATCCGCTATCCTGCATTCTGGCCTTCTAATAAGTTTTTATAATTTCATTTTAATCAGGTTACATCCATTGGGAAAAAATTGGTAAAACTGCACATTCTTTTTTTACATTGTTATATTAAACCGGTGATGTGATGTGATTTACTGTATACCAAAAACCTGAAATTGTTGAAAGGCACTACAATATTCGTTAAGTTTCTTGAATTTATGTTTCAAATAAATATTAAATTGCCTTAATAATAATAACCAGATTCCAGTTTAATTGGGATCATTCTATATTTAGAGGTCGCGTCATCAAGCTTGGGGTTTTAACAACCTGAAAGAAAAGAAGCACATTACTTTTTATGTGTAATTCCTTTTCTTTGAATACAGAACATATGACACAACTTGATTGAATAAAAAAGGTCAATTATTATACAATTATTTTGTTTTGGTTGTACCGCCTTATTATAGCTCTATTATCTTAACAAATTTCATCTATATCGTAAAACATATCTTGTATATGTCACAATATTACGGCGTGAAAAGCGTATTAATCAGCCGCTGTGTGTTATACTTACATTTTGTACAAATTAACCTCAGTTTTTTTAATTTAATTCGCCAAATTTTCTGAGTTTTGCACATACACTCAGTACACGAAATATTTAACGCCTATTTTAGCAACAAGTTCATCTAATTTTACTTTAGTAACTTTTTAAACGACATTGTAAAAGAATTTAGACATTATTTAGGTGTGTTTGGTCAAAATGGATATTTTTCAGATACCTGGTACATGTATGACTATAGTTTTAAAACGGTAACAACCGATCATGCAAAGATATTGTGTGTGTTAGAATGGTGTGTTGAGCGCTGTTTAGTTAAGTTTACCCATTACATCTTTGTGTAAATTTGTTGCAACCTCGATGGATTGATTGCCCTATTGTAGTTTGATGTTGGCGGAGCCGAGAAGCTATGGGTACTGTATGTAAAAGCTGTGGGACTATTTTTGCGTCATCAACAACGGTCAACATTGCCATGGTTTTTTTAATGAGCAAATGGCATGTTACTGGTTTGTCAAACGTTAGTTTCATGTACAATTGCCATACTTCTCTATTAACGATTCACAATTTGACAGCCATTCCAGATCTAAGTCTTAAATTGTCATCATAGGTTGTCCAACAAAGAAATGTTTCTTTCCCCAGTTAAACGTCGTGTTGTGTCTGCTTTTGTTCAAAAGCTGATAACGCAACTGAAGTTTGTACGTAGCGTTTTAGGTCTAAACCAATTACAATTGTGTTGAATTTAACATCGGGGAGGCATTTGCAAGTTGAAATTTTATCAAAGGGTCTTAGTTTGAGAATATCAAATATTAACTCTAAATGCTTGTAGTGAGTAAAGAATGAGAGTCGTTGGCCGGAGCCTATCGTTGATATTGTGACCTTATCAAGAGTTTTGTTGAAGGATTCCACGATATGTGTAGACATGACTATATTTACGGTTAATGAGAATGGTGTCCTCTTTCTTCCTCGACCATGGTGATTGAACTAATTTTGGCATTTGTTAAAGAGGAAGGAAACTATGCATATGACGTACAATAAATCAATAAATTAACATCTACTATGATTGTAAATCGAATTAATTTCATTAAAACATTAAAACAATGAAAAAATCAAGAAATATCGATTGCTTAATTAAGATTTTCCGCCGCAATGAGAGCTGCGATTGAACTCTAATCTATGACGTCACACCATCCATTCGTGTTTGTGTTACATGTATCAACATATCATCAGTATTAGAAAATGGTATTTGCTCTAAATTACAAGTTCTTGAAAATATGAAACAATTGAGACTTTTCTTTTACCTTTGACTCTCCGCTAAATAACAATCCAATCACAAACGGAGTAAGGTCATTGAAAACTAAAAGCTAAGGGTTAGCGTCGGAGGAATCTCTGAGTAATATTGGAAATTGTTAACAGATGCCAAATATCGTAGAAAATGTCTGCTGTCGTTATTTCGACATGGTAATTCCGAGATTAGAGATTGTTTTTACAACATCACGAAACTTCGAACTGGCATAACATTTTACAAGCTAAAAAATGTAGTTCATTTTCAAAACAGCATGACCAAATGTTATAATTTAAGCCACTTCATTATTATGAATAATGTTTTTTTGACTTCCCCTCCCATTTAATATGTAAAATAATAAAAACAAGATAGGAAACAATAAGCATATGATTACATTTATTTCACAAAGAAGCAACATATTTTAACTTGTTTAAACGATTCATTCGAGACTGTAACAAATAGTAAATTAATTGGCGCAAAACTTAAACTATCCTCATTTATTTTACTGGGGGACGGTCAATAATTTGTCTAGGCTCCCAGTCTGACATCATGTATGCAATAGATAAGATTTTGTGTCTTGTGTTTTTGTGGATCTTAAACTAGCAAATTAAAAATTTTAATAATGTAATCATTTATGAGGCAGCAATATATTTAAGCTGGTTATTATGACAAGCGTCTATATTGACTCGTAACGTCAGTACCTAATTAAAGACCTGGATTCGTTGACTCGAACCCGTCGTTATTGTTATGACTTTTTTAAGCGCTGTAGATTCATTAACAAACCTTAGCAGCCATACAATTACATTGTATACATATATTTTTATGAAAAAGTTTCTCCGGTGACGATACCGATTACTGAATTTGAAAGCAATGTAAAGAATGTATAATCTGGAAAGATGGAAATACAACACAGAAGTGTTTATATTTCAATCAAGCCAACATGTGCTATAATATTTATATATATAAAGTGTTACTATCTTAATCATTGTGCGTATATACTTTATTGTTGATGATGGACAATAATTAGAAACAGTTTAATGTTTTATTTATATGTGATAAGATAAAATAACAAAACTTCATAACTTGAGAGAGTGATGTTATTAAGCAAAGATTGTTTAATTGCAAACAGATAAATGGGAGCCTACTATAATGGTAATACATTGCAGGAAATATTTAAGCTATAAGGATTTGATATACTGATAGCATATAAGTTACATACGAAATTTAAAAAAAATACAAAAACCTTTGGTTTACAGTTTAAATAGTCCATGGTGATTTCAGATTCATAAATTTGAGTTTAGTTACTTCTGTGTACGAGAATTAAATTGGATTACATATATGTATAAAATATATTTGCAAACGCAACAAAACTTGAAATTTAACTAAATATTTGACTTATTGCATGGATAATTCATTTGCGTAAGCGCTCTTGTTTCTTTGGTTTTCTTATTATGTTTATATCTTTTGCACATTGAAAGGTACCTATATTCAAACCAGATTAGTCAAATTAACGTTGATAAATTTCAAGGGTTGTCACAGCTTCGAGAATTGTGAGTAAAAACAGAGGGTTTTGGGGAAAACAGGCTGACTAATGCATGAAAGGTTAAGCGATTTCACACCAGGTAAACAACATCAGTTTATAATGAGGAAGAGACTGGACTTTTGCATTTTTTAAGAAGTGACATATGAGCGCATATAGATAGATTATTTTACATATAGATAGATTTCGACAATAAAAATTGACCAGCTGAAGGAGAAAAATGTACCTAAATGCGCTTGTATGTTTTAAAGGCTTTAAATGTGGGGAGGAGCTAAAATTCTAAAAGAGATTGAATGTAAACACTGTACTTCTACCATAAATAATGAATTATATCTCCATGTGATTGTTTTTTCTTTGTTCAGAAAGATATTCTATAAGAATACATGTATTTGAAGTTAAATACATACAAAATAGAAAGAGAAATTCCAAAATTTACTGCCAATTTACAGGGGGCCGTGTTTCACCTTTGTAGAAAAAAACTTTTTTATAATGTAACAGTTACACGTGAATGATATTTTTTTATATCAATGACATTTTACCATGATGACATGTTAAAGAGGAAAGATTTCTACAACATTTTAGTTATATCATAGATTAATTTTGATTACGAATAAAAGGTCAAATCTCATCCATGTAAAGATATTGGATATTTATTTTTTGGGGGGTCGGTGTTGCTCTGCTTTGAATCTGTATTTCGTTTTCTGGATTTTTGAGATGGTTGACGGTTTGTAACAACCGTTAATGATACAACGCCGCCTAATGATATAAATAGCATTAAGCGTTGCAATTGCAAGGCTTAATGCTATACATTCTTGCATTAACTGTTGACATGTCCAATTGCCGATTATTGATAGATTTGTATCATTAAGCGTCACAAATGCACAGCAGCCTTAACGCTTAATGAAACAAGCAAATATCGACACCCTCAACCGCTAATGATACAAACTTTATATCATTAAGCGCTGCAGTCGCACCCTTTAATAATACAAAATTCTACAAATGAATAAAATAAATTAAAATCTTTTCATTTTCTTAAATTTGCCTAACAATCATAATATTAAGTCTTAATATCAATTCTTTGTAAAAATCAAAATTGTATATAGGAGTTCCGGCACGCATAGTCACCAATTATCTTTAAACTGCATACAATGATACATATTGATGTAATTGGTAACTAAATAACATAAATTTGTTGCTTAGAATGCCATGTAATGATAACAGAGACCAAAGATACAAAAATGGGAAATCTTATCAACTTTAAAGCAATATATATAGAAAGTAATTTCAGCTTATCTAAGTTATGAAATGTAAAATTTTGAAATAACTATTTGATCAATTTTCAAAAAACATTGGTGGGCAAATCAACATCTAAAGAATATTTCCATGGAAAGCGAAAATTATTTTGAAAACATATTTTGGTATTTTTTAAATATCATAGAAGTTATTATTGAACAAAACTCATAGATGTATAACTGTATTTAAAATATGCACGTCATATAAAAATTAAAACATGTTATAGTAACAAGGTTAAACATTAAAAAAAATGAAGAAAACCAAAGTGATTCTGTAAAGCGAAAATGCCTGTTTTAAATACAATTTAGAACCATTCTTTGTTGTTATTTGTGGGAAACATGTTAAAGGGGCATGGTCACGATTTTGGTCAAAAATTATTTTTACGATTTTAATGTTTACAATGCTTCAGTAAGGCATTTTAAATAGGCAACCAAAATCTGAGTGTCATTCGTTGAGTTATAAGCGAGTTACAGATCTTACAATTCTTTGCTATGTAAACAAAGGCTTTGTTTACATTTCGAATGTTGAAGTGAAAATTCCAGTTTTAGACCTAAATTGAATGTGTTAAACGTTAGGAACTGTTTATTTATGCTAAAAATGAATAAAAAGATCAACAAATCAGCTTGAAAAAGATTTTTTACTGGTATATTGAACCAATGTAAACAAAAACAGGGCACGATCCTTATTTACATGACAAAGAATTGAGAGCCCTGTATTTTGCTTATAACTCAACGACTGACTCTCAAATTGCATTACATCATTAGAAATGCATTCCTAAAGCATTATAAAAAATAAAAACAGAAAAATAGAGTTTGACCAAAATCGTGACCATGCCCCTTTAACATATATCAAA
This sequence comes from Magallana ariakensis, assembly GCA_020458035.1. Lineage (NCBI taxonomy): Eukaryota > Metazoa > Mollusca > Bivalvia > Ostreida > Ostreidae > Magallana > Magallana ariakensis. Next base: position 47,439,418 of record CM035819.1, on the reverse strand, counting down.
TATATTCCAGCGTTATTGCGCATTGTTAAATTGCCATCGCTAAGGAAATATGTAAACTTAGGAAAATAGTTCTAAAATTCTTTATTGCTCAAAACGACATTGCAACGACCATTTATTTGCTAAAATGCAGCTTCATTTGATATTACATGAAAGTTAATAACATATTTGGTCATTTCAATCATTAATGCTATATGTCTCCTAAATAGCTTAAAACGGTCATTTTTCTATCTTGTGCCTCTGTTTCCATGACAACCGGTCTCCATGGCAACAGTTCAAGGTTGTCTTGCATCCTAATATAACAATACTAAGATATTAAAATACGAAACATGAAGAAATTCTGTGACTTTGCGTGATCATCGAATTTTGATAGTTATATAGAATACATGTATATCCTAATTATTATATGTATCTGTAATGTCTCTGCACAAGTTTTGCAAAAATGATATTACTTTATATAAAAATAAACATGCAAAATTATGATAGATTTTGAGAATTGAGCATGACAGTAAAAATATGTCAGATATTGTATAAATGTCAGTTAATAGAACACATACGAGAAGCAATTTATCATTTGAAGGAAAGAGGTGGCTTGATCACAGACACCCCCCCTCCCCTATGCATTTTATCTACATCATTGTCAGATCAGAGTCTAAATTGCTTCTTATATAAAATAGATAACTTATTCGTCCAAACAAATCCTAATTCGTCGAACAAATCCTAATTCGTCCGAATAATTCCTTATTCGTCCACATAAATCCTAATTCGTCCGAAGAAATAAAATTAATTTATGTTTTCATATGGCCATTTAAGCCGCCGTACTAATTCATCGGAACATATAAAATTTAATTGTTTTTTTCATCTGGCCCTTCAATGCGGCCGTAATATAATCATGTCATGGTCAAAAAAAAATTAAGAATTAAAATTATGAAAGAGGCAATTATTTTTGCTACCGAATTCTTTTTAATGACTAAAATCATAATAACTATTTATTTTGTAGTATAACAACTATATGTATTTAAGGTCTAACAAAAGGACTTTTTGGTCTGTATGGATTTTTATGTGATTGACATGACAATAATTAGAAAAAGTTAAATGTTTTATGTATATGAGATAAGATAAAATAACAAAACTTCAAAACTTGAGAGAGTGATGTTATTGAGCAAAGATTGTTTAATTGCAAACAGATAAATGGGAGCCTAATATATTGGTAATACATTGCAGGATTTTTTTTAGCTATAAGAATTGGATATACTGATAGCACATAATTTACATACGAAATTTGAAAAAAAAATACAAAAACCTTTGGTTTGCAGTTTAAGTAGTCCATGGGGATTTCAGATTCATAAATTTGAGTTTAGTTACTTCTGTGTACGAGGATTAAATAGGATTACATATGTGTATAAAATATATTTGCAAACGCAACAAAACTTAAAATTTAACTAGATATTTGACTTATTGCATGGATAATTCATTTGCGTACGCGCTCTTGTTTCTTTGGTTTTCTTATTACGTTTATATCTTTTGCTCATTAAAAGGTACCTATATTCAAACCAGATTAGTCAAATCAACGTTGATGCATTTCAAGGGTTGTCACAGCTTCGAAAATTGTGAGTAAAAACAGAGGTTTTTTTGGGGGAAAACAGGCTGACTAATGCATGAAAGGTTAAGCGATTTCACACCAGGTAAACAACATCAGTTTATAATGAGGAAGAGACTGGACTTTTGCATTTTTTAAGAAGTGACATATGAGCGCATATAGATAGATTATTTTACATATAGATAGATTTCGACAATAAAAATTGACCAGCTGAAGGAGAAAAATGTACCTAAATGCGCTTGTATGTTTTAAAGGCTTTAAATGTGGGGCGGAGCTAAAATTCTAAAAGATATTGAATGTAAACACTGTACTTCTAACATAGATAATGAATTATATCTCCCATGTGATTGTTTTTTCTTTGTTCAGAAAGATATTCTATAAGAATACATGTATTTGATGTAAAATACATAGAAAGAGAAATTCCAAAATTCACTGCCAATTTACAGGGGGCCGTGTTTCACCTTTGTAGAAAAAAACTTTTTTATAATGTAACAGTTACACGTGAATGATATTCTTTTATATCAATAACATTTTACCATGATGACATGTTAAAGAGGAAAAATTTCTACAACATTTTAGTTATATCATAGATTAATTTTGATTACGAATAAAAGGTCAAATCTCATCCATGTAAAGATATTGGATATTTATTTTTTGGGGGGTCGGTGTTGCTCTGCTTTGAATCTGTATTTCGTTTCTGGATTTTTGAGATGGTTGACGGTTTGTAACAACCGTTAATGATACAACGCCGCCTAATGATATAAATAGCATTAAGCGTTGCAATTGCAACGCTTAATGCTATAAATTCTTGCATTAACTGTTGACATGTCCAACTGTTAATGATAAATCGCCGATTAATGATAGAATTGTATCATTAAGCGTCACAAATGCACAGCAGCTTTAACGCTTAATAAAACAAGCAAATATCGACACCCTCAACCGCTAAAGATACAAACTGTATATCATTAAGCGCTGCAGTCGCACCCTTTAATGTTACAAAATTCTAAAAATGAATGAAATTAATTAAAATCTTTTCATTTTCTTTAATTTGCCTAACAATCATAATATTAAGTCTTAAGATCAATTCTTTGTAGGGTGGTGCCACAATGGGGGGAGGTCAAATTTTTACATAGGAATTTATAGAGTAAATCTTAAAAAATCTTCTTCTCAGAAACTAATCAGCCAGGAAAGCTGAAACTTACGTGGAAGCATCCTCAGCTAGTGTAGAATCAAGATGTGAAAATCATGACCCCAGGGTGTAGGGTGGGGTCACAATGGGGATCGAATTTTTACATAGGAATATATAGAGTAAATCTTTAAAATCTCTAAAACTAAGTAGCTAGGAAAGGTGAAACTTATGTGAAAGTATCCTCAGGTAAGGACTAGGTAGATTTAAGTTTGTTCAAATCATGATCCCCGGGGGTAGGATGGGGTCACAACGGGGAGGGGGGAGGGAGACAAATTTTTGACATAGGAATATATGGAGAAAAATCTTCTACAAAACCATTTGTCTAGAAAATTTGTAACTTTAGTAGAAGCAACCTTGGGTAGTGTAGATTCAAATTCGTTAAAATAAAAATCTTGAGGAGTAGGGTGGGGCCACATTCAAGATCCAATTTTAAAAAGGAAAACATTTTTAATTAACAAAAACTGAAATGTTATAATATATATGGTTTTACTTATATGCAAACATTTTGCCAATTTGTGATTCTTTAAAATTGTTAAGACTTTTGCCCCTGGACGATTCTTGGGCCTCACAAGGGGTTCAGAGTTTGATGTAGGTTTATATCCCAGGTATAAACAATTGTCTAGGATCTTGTTGAGAACTGCGATGCTCAACATGTGATATGAATATAAAATCATCCTGTCAAAAAAGGGACTTGATTATAAACATAAGAATATCTACATGTATTACTACATTGTCCAGATATTTTGTATTATGTCGATCTCCATTAAGCTGATTTTATCATGCCTATTGTTGCTCAGGTGAGCGATGTGGCCCATGGGCCTCTTGTTTACTGTTACTTCTGTCACTTCACTGTCTATTATATAAAGCAGAGTCTAGTCTGGTATGTTTTAAAGATTAATTTAATTACCCAATCAGTTTTTATTGTTGTTAAGTTTGGAACTTTTGTATTGTGAGTGTTTCAACAAAACAAATCATGAAATACAATGTAATGACTATCATTAGTCATTATCATAATGATGTCTTATGATGAAATTTGTATGCAACATTTAGGCCCCTGGATCTGAATACATGAGAGTCAGAAGTAAAATGCGAAACATTAGCTTATGAGTTTGACTATGGAGTTGGCTTGACAGTGAAATGGCAAGTTACAGCCGGGATATTACATGCCTAAAACAGTAGGTGGTTGGGAGATTATAGACTTTAGACCGGTAAATTTCTGACATGTAAACTGTTGATTTTAAGCTAATGGCACGGGTTGTCACTTAATTACACAGAATTAGCTGGAGTCTAAAATCCTAGAAGATAAAATATTAGAAAAATGTGGCGAAACATGAGGTGTTTAATCTAAAAATAACTGTACGATAGTTGTGTAATCAATGTAATATCATTCAATGACACAAAGACACTTTTCATTAAACTCTCTCCATGTATAGCTCTAAAAGTCAGGGGGGAAAACTCGCCTAGAATATAAAAAGGCATATAGTATTTTTTGAAAAAGTTTCTGTTCGTACGATTTTTCTATATTTTGTTTTCGAGGAGAAAAATTATTTTTAAGTAGGACGAATTTAAGACAACCTAGAAGGCTGACTCGAAATTCGGGATTCAAATTACGAGATTCGAAATACGAGATTTGAGACTTTAGATTCGAAATTCAATATTTTTAATTAACCAATCAAATCATTTTTATAAACACCTGTATCTTAGCGACATCAAATAATAAAGATCATTCTTAAATACTCCAAAATACAAGATGTAACTAACAATCCGGAAATGTCATCAACAACAACAACATTCAACAAATTATATAAGTGAAATTGGTCCCTAGACCTGCAAGACTCAGGGTCAAAGTTCAACAAATGCTTAGGTGTAGTCGATCCCGAGAGACCCAGGACTCAAGTTCAAAGATCAATATTTGTTTGGGGAAACTTGAGTTTTGTACAAATGAATCGCGAATCTGTTTGGACGAATTACTTCTTTGTTTAAACCAATAACCTACTTGTTCGAAGTAACTAATATTTGTCCAGGTGGACAAATATAAAATAAATAGTCACTGTCTTGGAAAATAAGCTATATTTGGGCGATGGTAAGTTAACGCGACAGATGACCCGACTTTCTGAACCCTCTTCACGTTTTCGACCCAAGACCAAATATCGCTTAAATTTCAAGAGAGCTGTCATGTATTTTGTTTATCCTGTATGATAATATCACAATTTATGCTTGCTTAAAACGAGCTTTTTTCGACATATTTCGCGGTATGTATCTGCAGTTGAAACAACGACACCATAGCGTTAATAAAGCAAAACAAACGACCTCATAATGCATCTGAAAGTCGGAAAATGACGAGGCTACAGTCAATTTAAGCGTATATTTAACAACATAGTATAACAAAGTAAAACATACATAATAGCTTTAACTTGATTTTGAATGCAAACAATGTAATGCAAATGTTTGATACAAAATATTGTTCTAATATTTCTTTATTTGCAATTAAAATATCTAGACATTCATTAAATAAATTAATGACTGTATTTGGGGCATTGGCCGAATATATATGTAGTTTTGGTTTTTTGAGTTACCTTTGTTTGGACAATGCAAAGGGTAGCTATAGTTGCAGGGTAAACGATTTGAAGGGCGATAAAATATTTCTTTTAAAGTTTAAGCTATGTATTTAACACATGTAGGTAGTGAACTACCTTTTTCGACAAAAATAGTTCATGTTTGGACAAAAACATATTTATCCATAACTGATAATGTTCCAAATTAACAATAATAAAATCACCATCATCAATATTAACCACCTGCGTCCTCCATCTATCTAAAGTAAAACTAGAAACAAAAGATGTATGTTGCACTCTGCCACTATTGTCTCTCTATTTTTATCCCAAATCAAATTACAAAAAAAAAACCAGATGATAAAACGTATTTCAACGGCTCGTTTTAATGCAACGATTCATAAAAAATATAACTATAATTTTGAAAATTTTCAAACAAAAATAAACAAAAATTAAACACTGAGCTTGTGAGACAATGTTTGAAGTCGGAGAATGTTACCGTCTTGCCATACCCATCATACTCTCCATCAGATCTATCCTTATGCTACATTTTCCTTTTCCAAATCTCAAAAAGTTTTTATCTAATCGTCGTTAAATGTCCGGAACACCCCTTGGCTCAGCCATTAGTAAGAACCTCAGAGGTTTATTATATTTTTAAACCGCGGAAAACACGTTGCAGGGATGTAATGTTCATTTTACTATATCAGTCGAATGCTTTTGAGATATTGTATAATACACATCACATATCATACAACTCTCGCACAGATATTTGGGTTCATTTGATGTTTATTGAAAAGTTGTTTCATATGAAATGGCATTACAACAGGCTAAATAAACACATTGAGTCATTTTTAATGTATTAACTAAATTTATACATGTAATCGTATTAATACATATTTATATTGACATCGTAAATATAATAAACATGGAAATATCAAATATTTAACAACCCAACCAATATTAACTGTAAAACAATTTCCGGATTATTTTTATGTTAAAACCCCTTCTTAACTTATCAAGGCAACATTGACGCTTGTTTGTTTCCCTTTGAATAAAGACAGTAACACCTCTTGATTGTTAAAATATTGTCATTTATTTTAAAATGTCGCAAAAATTATATAACATATAAACATAATCAAAAGTGGCTGGAAGATCCACAAACATTTGACTAGAAAACAAATTGGAGAGTATAGAACAAAAGGGGTCTCCCAGCCGCAAAATTGCTAAAACTAGTTCACATGCTAAAAAACTACCATTAATGAAACACAATGGAAACAAAAGTGGTGCAAAAAAAGGCTTCACATGCTAAAAAACTACCATTAATGAAATACAATGGAAATGGTGGCTGGATGGGGAGGTTGGAGGTGTCTTGAACGATCAACAATATCTGTGCAGCTTCCCCTAGCATAAACAAAGAATGTAAAAATAGCCCCAGAGTTTGCGGCTTTCTGATTGGTTGATCGGTGATAGAATTTGCATACGGTAATGGAAAATCTTTAAGACCGGATAAAAACGGTGATGTACAACAATAAAATTATGCAAGTCCCCATAAATGTTACACAAGTATTAATAACATGGTATGTAATTAAAAACAATAAGATATAACAGTTAACAAATCAAGGATTAACATAAATTGCTTTATTTACAAAATAAACCCTATTTTATGTTAAAACCCCTTCTTAACTTATCAAGGCAACATTGACGCTTGTTTGTTTCCCTTTGTATAAAGACAGTAACACCTCTTGATTGTTAAAATATTGTCATTTATTTAAAAATGACGCAAAAATTATAGAACATATAAACATAAACAAAAGTGGCTGGAAGATCCACAAACATTTGACTAGAAAACAAATTGGAGAGTATAGAACAAAAGAGGTCTCCCAGCCGCAAAATTGCTAAAACTAGTTCACATGCTAAAAAACTACCATTAATGAAATACAATAGAAACAAAAGTGGTGCATAAAAAAGGCCATCAACCTGAAAGGTTGAAGCACCACTCAAAATGTTGCCTTGGTAAAATATTGAGTACCATTGTAAAAAAGGCAATACATACAGCACCAAAAAAATATATACGAGTAGCAAAGTCAGACAGACAATTGCTGAACCTGACAAACATTGAAAACAATGCACGATGGAAAGCAAAATAAAACAATGGCATACATCAAAAATGAAAGGAATATAAAATATATAGTTTCCTAGCCATCTGGAAAAATGATGAAAACATCAAGTTGTAAGCAGATTATAGTTCTTAAAATTGTAGAGTAGGCTTTTACAAATAACCATATAATAAAAACATCAGCTGCATTGAACTGACAGACACACAATTAAGGTAAAAACAACTCAATAGTTTGATGCAGACAATTGCTGAACATGATATACAAACGTAGAATAATAAAAACAGGATGTACAATGGATTGAAAGATACACAATTTAGGTATAGACAAGTCAAATACTTTGATGCAGACAATTGCTGAACATCAAAAACACAAATCACAATTGGATTGGACGGCAAGTCAGCAACCTAAATGAACACTGGAATAGGACAAGGAAACTAACAAAGTAGGGAATTAATGCGAATATATTTTTGTACAGCATCTGATTTCCACCTGCCAAGTTTTTGAATTTCAATTTGTGAAAGTCCTCGCTTAGCTGCCTCAGTGGCTGCCCCTATTCGAAAACTGTGACCTTTGTACCATTGTGAATTTAGCCCTATAAACTTCACAGTGTTTTGAAGGTTAGTTGACACAAAATGATAAGATACCGGGGAACCTGAATGAAATTGAAATAAGGGTCCATTTCTGTGTTTGTGAGCGGACAAATATAGTTGGAGGGTTGTGACTGGACAGACTTGTGGTGGGGATACTTTAGAGAGAGATATGGTTATAGGGTGGGTATTATGCATAGTTTTTTAATGTCTCAATATAATTTCAACTGAAGAGTTTCCATTGAAACTAACATCTTTCCGTTGAATTATGCATGCATTATTTGATGATGTTTTAGCAATCAGTTTCCCCATGCGAAAAAAACCACGAAAAGCTACAGAAAAAAGACATTGTAGCAAGAGTCTATTGAAAAAATTTGGAATAGTAAATTGCAGGGCATTAACTAGTTTGACTAAAATTGCAGATGTGATTGGTAGTCTGTAATCATGTGCCTTTGCTGACTTGTTCGCCCCAAAAATAATTTTTCTGACTAAAAATGATTGGGAATGGTCCGGTATGTTAAAAATTTTGTGAACATAGCTAATATCTGACACCATGGAGGCAATCGAAGATAGGCTATATTTTTGTTCAAAAAGATGAGCAATAAAATTGCAAAGAGTTATTTTAGATATTGGTAATTTATTGCTTACATTTCCTTGTAAACAAAACTGTTGAAAAAGCATCCAGCTGCGCTTATACGAAGCCTTTGTTGACTCTGAAAGTGAGGAACGAAGCAAAGCTAGAGCTGTGGTACTCAAATGTGAAGTCGGTTGGCTAGAATTTGCACTGGTGTTTTGTTCAGCCATTGTGCAAGAGTTAGCGCTTCCTGAAATTCGAGGCGAGACAACCTGTCAGCTAAAACATTGAATTTTCCAGGGACATGTTTTGCTTTGAAAAAAATGTTATTTTGTAAGCAAGAAATAACTAATCTCCTTTCTAACTTCATGATTGTTTTGTCTTTACTTGAAGTTTTATTGATAATTGCCACCACTGCTTCATTGTCAGTAAGAAATAAAATGTTTTGGTTTTGAAATTGGGAACCCCACATCTCAAGAGCTAGCACAATTGGGAAAAGTTCTAACACTGTGATGTGAAACTGTTTGAATGGTTCTAACCATTCAGATGCAAACCAAGTTGAACCTAAAATGGCTGCATAGCCTTTTGTAGATGCAGCATCCGTATGCAAGGTAAGATGGTCAGAGGAGGACCATGTGTCATTCAGAAAAACAGACTTGCCATTAAAATGCGAAATGAACTGAAGCCAACATTGAATGTCAGCTCTGGCCTCACATGTGAGGCGGATGAAATGCCGAGGATTGGTAACCTTTACAGTCAGGTCTATTAACCTACGTAGAAAAGCCCTACCAGGTGCAATGACTACACATGCAAAATTGAGCAAACCAATGAGAGATTGTAAGTCATGCAAAGTGACCTTTTTACGATGAGACATGTTTGTTAAATTGGTTTGAATTTTCAATACTTTATCATTCGGTAAACGACATTCCATTGCAATAGAGTCAACTTCAATACCATAAATGATAATATTTGTGTTTGGGAGACAAGTTTTATCTGGGTTCAAAGGGAGTCCTATTCTGTCACAAAGAGTAATGAAATTGTTTAAATCATGAAAACAGCTTTTGGATGCAGGAGGGCCAATAAAGAAAAAGTCATCAATCATATGAGACATGCCCTTGGCAAAAAATTTGTTGAGCATAATCCACTGTAAAGAACTGCTTAGTTTTTCAAAAATCTGACAGGAGCTACTGGCACCCATAGGGAGACACTTGCCATAATAATACCAATTATCCCACATAAAACCCAGTAAATGATAATCATTGGGGTGTATGGGAATATTCCTAAATCCATCCTGAATGTCACACTTTGCCATCAAGGCTCCACTTCCAAACTGTTTGACAAGGTTTATAACTGTGTCGATTGAGTCATAGGAGACCTGGCTGTTTACTGCAGGTATTTGAGAATTAACAGAGTTATTTTCAGGATAGGATAAATATCATGAATCAAACGAAATTGGCCTTGAACTTTTTTAGGGACCACTCCCAGAGGGGAGATGACCAGATTTGGGTATTGGGGATTTGGAGATGCCTCGGATATTCTACCATAACTTTGTTCTTTCTTAATTTTGTTAAGAACAATTTCAGGATGTTTATTAGTTGACCCATGGTTTTTGGAAGGGGTTGAAGAAGGGGTATTAAGGCTGCCTAAATGAAAACCATAAGTTAAACCTGAAATGAGGTAGTTTGCCAAGTCTTGCTCATAACCCTCTCCGTATGTTTTAAGAATTTCTGGCTTTACTGGAGTGGGCATTTTTTTTTAGGGTAACCGTTCCTCATTTGAAGGGAGTTTCGGACACTTGAACCGAGGGTGCTGCTCTTTACAGTACTGACAGGCATGCTTGTAGGTGCATGGGTCAGATCTACATGCCTGTCCTTGATTGAAGGAGTAGCAGAATTTTGCTTTGGAATTTTGAAAATTGTTGGATTTGGGTTTTGCAAGAAAGGGTTGGTTTGAGGAACGAAATTTAAAGGGTTGAAGATTTGCCCTCATAACTAACTCTTGTAATGGCTCTTGCCAAGGCAAAGGGGCAGACTGTCGTAATTTACGAAACTCTTCATCATAATACCGCCAGGAGTCGGTCTTGGTGGTAAAACTCATATCTTTGATCATGTAAATGTATTTAAAGAGATGAGCTGCATCAGAAGGTGTTTTCTGAATGAAGATGGATGCATAGATGAGAAATGCTGATGTCCATTGATTAATGGAAATAGGAAATTTTTGAAATTTACATTGTTGAAAATTGATTGCCCCTCTTTCAACTGACACAGAAAAATTGTCATCTTGTTGATTAGGGAGCAATAGCCGAATATCAAAATATGAGTTGTCCCAATTTTTTTGCGTAAGTTTAGCTGACACAGTGGCCCCCAGGGGAATATTGTTGGAGATTTTTAAGGGCTGGGGATCATGGTTGGTTGCTGACTCACCTCCAAAAAAAGAATTTAGCACTGCGGGGACTGATAGTGTGTCTGGCTCAAGGGAGGGTTGAGGGCAGGGTTGTTGATTAGGATCCGGTGATACATGTAGTAACACAGTTTGACTTGATGGGATGGTGTCTATTTGGCTTAATGCTGCAGATGGTTGATTTTGTTGGCATGCATTTCCGCTTGGCACTACTGAGGATGTGCTGATTTCCTTAGTGTCTGGTGGTGCCACATTGTGATGTACTTTGGATGAGTTTGGATTGAATTGATTTTGTTTCTTCAGGATCGCGTCGGCTAGCAGATCATAGTCAATTGATAAACTTTGACTTTGACTTCCCTTCTTCTGTCGTTTAGAGGGTTGATCAATCTCAGGAGGTGGTGATGTTGTTGATAAAACAGGTCGTCTACTTCTTTTGGGAGGCATTGTCTGAGGAAAAAGAGAGTAACAATCAATAATATAGAGGAGCTGTTACTCTGCACCAATTAACAAACTGAGCTCATACCCAGAGAAATCTATTTTTTCAAATCATTTTTTAAAATTGCAAAAAATTTGGCAACAATTGATACTGCTTCAAGACATTATATAGAACAAAAATGTTCCTAAATGCAATGGCACTTTAAATTAGAGCTCAAACTCTGTGCAGATAAATAATAGAACACAAAAGTTCATAAAGGTAATGATAATTGATAAAAGAGCTCAAACTCTGTGCAAATAAATAAACTGAGCTCATACTCAGTAAATTCTGGTGATTAAAATAGCTAAGGTGTTCAGCTAACCAACTCCTTAAGAATAGGAAAACACAACCAAAGTGTTTGAGATTTGCATAAATGAACAACTGAGCGCATACTCAGTAAAGTATAGGAATCAAGCAGCAGACTTGAATTGCAAATAAACTTAATGTAATAAGTACAAAAAAGGCACAGACTTGCAATTTAAAGCACAAACTCATAATAATTGACCAAAGTCATATTAAGGCAAATATTCCTTAATAAAGTGAATCAAGTAAGTGATATAAATATTGTAAACTTAATGTTAACTTGGGGAGTAATGCGACAAAACATTACACATAAAATAAGTTAACAATTTACAAGAAAATACATGCATTCTCTTTGAAATATTCCAAGTAGATAGCTGTCTGCTATAATTGAGAACTAAAACCCCACCTAAAGGTATTGGGTAACATGCAGAATAGCAGATTTAATGCTTTGTAGAAACTTTCTGGAGTATTTCCCATTCATGTCTTCTCGGATATGCACTCCGTCGGAAGACAGGAAATCAAGGGAAGCCAAAAACCTCGGTGCTTCCAAAAAGAAATGTTATCATGTAATGCACATGCCGAAGCGAGTTGAAGGTTCAGAGAAACCACCTCCGAGTTGAATGTTGCTGACACACGTTGGGAATTACGCCTGAGAATTTGTCCAATCACTACATGTTGCACGTTACAACCGTGCAACAAATATTGCGCATACGAAAGAATTTCTTGCGCCAATTTGGGTATGTTAGGGGAGCTGCAGCACAGGTCATTTCCTCCAATTTGAATGAACACAATGTTGGGTCGCGCAACAAAATAGGTAAACTCACGTAGTGCACAAAGTCTAGAAATTGTCAAACCTCCTCTTGCCACACAAGTTACATAGTATTGTTCCCGATTCAAACGTAGAGTGTTGTCCTCAAGACTATTGTTCATGAAATCTCTGAGGCGACGTATGAAGGAATGACCCACCAAAGTTACACGCAGGGGGTCTCGACCATTCGCCCTCGGTGTTCCCGCCATATTGGTAAAAGGCCTGGATGTTGGATCGAGTAAAAGAGTCAAAAATACTGACCTGAAAGTCCCGAAGGACGAATGATCAGTGTATCCAGATAGTATCTTAGTATTATCTCAACTTCCACCCATGCACAAGTAAGAAAATAAAAATAAAGCTCTGTCTTGAACGATCAACAATATCTGTGCAGCTTCCCCTAGTATAAACAAAGAATGTAAAAATAGCCCTAGAGTTTGCGGCTTTCTGATTGGTTGATCGGTGATAGAATTTGCATACGGTAATGGAAAATCTTTAAGACCGGATAAAAACGGTGATGTACAACAATAAAATTATGCAAGTCCCCATAAATGTTACACAAGTATTAATAACATGGTATGTAATAAAAAACAATAAGATATAACAATTAACAAATCAAGGATTAATTATAAATTGCTTTATTTACAAAATAAACCCTATTTTACTCTCAGCTTGATAACGATATATCTAGTTCTAGAATGACCTAGGCTCCTAGTGTAAATAATGTATGCAAAAAGCTGAATTGTTTGAATAATAACGAAAGCGGCAGTAGTAATGTTTGGTTTATTCCCTGAATAAGATTATCAATGAAGAACAACATTTATTTCTTATAAGAATGAAAAAATTACAAGTATATGTGAAATTTCGAAAGACAAGGTTCTGTAATAAACTTAAATAATATCTGAATGATGCGCTTAGTAATCAAAGAAGAATACTATTGCGAACACTAGTCTCGTATTTTCGTATTAACTCGTAGTTCACACAAGGTTCTCATATTGCACTCGCCTCCGATCGCCTGTTTTCGTATTGTATTCGCATCAAATCGAACTACATTCCAATTTACTCGAAGTATACTCAGGGAAGACTCGAGAAACAATCGCATGAACTTGTAGAGTACTCGGGGTAGATCGTAGGATATTCGTAGCATCGTAGATATTACGAAGTTTCGCGAGTTCCATACGAATGTCAAACATTTATTCGGCGACTTTGTGCACGGGTGCAGTGCGAGTATCGTACGAAAGTCTACGAATACTTAAAAATTGCATTATGCGCACGATTGTTTTAAACATGTTAACAACAATTGTCGCGTATGGTGATTTGTTGCGATGAAGGAAGAGAGCCTTCGACTATATTTACGATGCACCCCGAATAAGTGCGATTATTTTATTCGTACACTATCGTAGCTCAATATCGAGACAGTGTGATAGGGCCTTATATAGAACACAGTTTTCAGTACTGTGTCATAAATAAAATAACTGTTGATATAAATGGAAGACATCGCAATGATGCAAACTACCCTTAAGACAAATTAACTTGTTTCTTGGTAAATTTATTCTAAACGGAAAGAGATTTTCACAGTTGGTCCAGTTGGTCAAGTTTGTACTTTTTAATATGAGAGCAAAAAATTAAAAATGTCGAAATTATGTTTTCTTAATTATTTTTTCTATCAGTTAATATTAGTCTCCTTTTAACGGTAGTTTAAGTTTCTAAATTAGCAAATGAATTTGTTTCTGTCATAGTTGCATTAAAAAAAGTAAACATTTGTTTTCGCAGCTAAATGAGACGTTTCTTAGGTAGAAAAAAATAATAAAGATAAAGAATTTAGACGGCTTTTTATGTGAACCAAAATAAAAAACAAGTAGCAACAATTTCATTTGTAAACGACCTGTTGGCTTCTCTTAACAATACAAGAATGATTTGCAGGGCCGTAAAACAAATGCTTACCTACTTGATGACCTAGTACAGCTTGAAATAGAAATTCAAACAACAAACTATTGAGCAAAACTGGTGAGCCAAATAGTTGCCCGAAGAACTCCAAATTCTTTACGATTAGGATAATGGATATATATATAAATATATATATATATAATATATATATATATATATATATATATATATATATATATATATATATATATATATATATATATATATATATATATATATATATTACAGATCAGACCCAACCTAACAGAAAGTAAATCGTAAATCCCACATTGACCATTGGTTTACTTCGTGGGTTTACTATGGATTTACTCCGGGTTTACTAGAGTGGACCCAGAGTAAACCCAGAGTAAACTCTAAGTAAACCCAGAGTGGACACACAGTGTAAACCCGGCCAAAAGTATAACCCATGAAAGCAGACGCTAACAGTGTATTCGGAATATAGAAGAGGCAGGAATTACAGGCGGTCGGATGGTAAGATAAAAGACGGGTCTGCTTCACACTTTAGTGCGAACAGTTGACCCCAAAAGCAATTTCCAAATAAATCCAAAGTAAACACCGAGTGGACCCAAATTTTCAAAAAGTAAACCCAGAGTAAACTCCAAGTAAACCAAAAAAGTAAACCCGGGGTTTAATTGGGGTTTACTCTTGTGTTAGGTTGAGTCTGATCGGTACTATATATATATATATATATATATATATATATATATATATATATATATATATATATATATATATATATATATATATATATAATTGCATCTGTTCTGAGTATAAAACCAGAAAAAAACACAAGACGGCAGCAAAAATAGATAAATCACGTGTTTGAAGAACTGCTAAGAGAAAATTAAATGGGGGTTTGTAGAGTAAGATTCATTTATAAAGACAGCTGATGTATTTCATCTTATACTCTTTGATCGCGTTGAATTATATCCAAAATAAATATTATTTTAAAGTCAGGGCGAGACCTATTGATACTGACGAAATTTAGGCATGGACAAGCTTATTAACACTGAATTGTTTAATTTTATTTATTTCCTTAGGTAAACCTTGTTAAGGGTAAAATGATGTTTATTTCTGTGTGGTCCCTTTAACGGATTGACAGATTACATGTAAATGACTTAAAATAATCGCAATGAAATTTCAAGTCCCATTTGCTCATTTTGCAAAGAAATTTTAGACGAATCTCATGGCTATCAAAAACAGCATACCTTTTTGCCATATTATGCCCCATACTTTCCTGACTTAGAATGTCAAGTGATGTCTGAAAATCTAATTGAAAAGAACATCGATGCCGCGGAATTATGAAACATAATATTATTTTTTTCCAACTTAAACAAATGCATAATATTTAATGTCATGAGAACATCAACACCTTTTAAAGTATACATTTTTGGCTGTATGAAAATTATATTGCTTTATTCTCATTAATAGTTATCTCTGTAAAATGTGTAGTTATTCGTAAGTTTATTTTTTTAACTTATTTAGAGGCACTGACATGTTCAACCATGCAAACTAACTACTTACATTTGTTAGGCTATTTTGTAAGGCCTTCTTGTTCAGAATTGTAATGGAAGCTTCACGGTGTTTTGTAATGCCCCATTGTCCAGATTATAACCTAGGAGCTTTTGGAAAAACAAAACAAAATCTTAAAAAGGGGATTCTTCTGTTAATTGTAACAGCATACACACCATAACACTAATATTGAAACCATTAAAACATTCTAAATTCGTTTTTGCGATTTGTTAAGTGCACTCAAGTGCCAGAAAGTAATTCTTTAATTAGACAGATGGCAATGATTCCAAAAAAAATCAACTAGATTACTTATCATTGTATTCATTTGTATTTTCTAGACTTACTGACATCCAGTATAGTCAAATCAAATGGAAAAATCAAATATATCGATGTTGCTACACGCAACCTTATAGTGTTTATATACGCTTTTTGTGGACATGTTACATGTTCAACTACATGAATGTACATGTACATACATTGATGAAATTTGCATGTAAACGGATCTGTTGGTTTGCAAGAGAATCTTTTGTAAATAATTTATAATAAATAAGCCTATAGTTTAATTATACGTGCGTGAAGATAGGCTGCTTGTAGCTTGTCTTTCCTTTTCTCCCCTTTTTTTCAAATAAATTGAAGGTGTTTTACATGATTTTTGATTTTCTAGGCATATATCAATTATTAATAGTTAAGCCCAAAGCAGTTAAAAAACTTTGTAAAACCATTTTTATACTTCAGATTTTTCTTCACAAACGGGATTTTCATCCTCTGCTAGCTCATTCGTTTGTAAACATCTTATGTAAATTACGACTGTATCACAGCTTCGGTCACCGTACTTTAACACATGGATATTGTTTTAATGTTTTTGCAACTGCATAAATGCATGAATCTTCCGCATATCTAGTTATTTGTTTAAATAAATTATAAATGAGGAGAATATTAAAATCAATAACACATGATTTATCATACCAACGTTTTGTTTAGTTATTGCCTTTAGGAAATCGTTAAATGAATATCTAATCGGCGTGTTGCTAAATTTTTAATATTATGTTTCGTAATTTAATATTACTCTTGCGGTCTATCCATATAATAATTGAAGCTCTGTTGCCGAGGTTTGTTCCCTAGTTGAGGGGTAGCGAAATACATGAATGAAAAAATGACAATAACAAACCGTCAACCATCTCAAAAATCCATAAAATGAAATACAAATTCAAAGCAGAGCAACACGGACCCCCAAAAAGATAGAGGTAGGATCAGTTGTCTAGGAGGAGTGAGCATCCTCTGCTGACCATAAAAAGTAGCTGGAATTAAACAATTTTTTGTTTGTTCATCATCTTTTGTATAAAACGCAAACAGAAACTAGAGCAAAGCTCGTTGCATAGCAACGAGTGGGTCTTCTGTTAATGTCGAAAGTAATGCTAGAAGTTCCTGTTAGAAGCAGATATCTTAAATTAATTAAAAAGTAACAAAATCAAAAAGATAAAAAAAATCAAATAATTCTTGGTACGACTTAACAAAATCCGAATGATTTTAAGTACGACTTAACAAAAACCTTAACGATTTCATGAACGATGTAACAAAAAAATTCGAATGTGCTCAGGTACGACTTTACAATTAATTTTTAGGTAAGAGTTCATTTAACTTAGAAATTAACACTACTTTCTTAACCAGGAAGGCGGAACTAACATTTCCGGAAAAATCAATTTTCAAACCCCAATATCTCTGTAATCCATTGTCCGATTTCAAAACGGATTTCAGTGTTAAATTCAGCTTGAGAAACTTTACAAAATACGTATACGGTTTTTATTTGATAAAAAAATTCAATTTTTCAAAAAAATTGATTGACTTCCGGCTTCGACCGGAAGTGACGGATTTTCATATCCAGCCTTATTACAGAGGTAAATCGATAAATGTATTATCACGCAAAATTTCAAGCCTTTATCTTAAAGCGTTATTTTAAAACGCCGCGGACAAAATAACTTTTTTCAAATTAAAAAAAAGACGTAACGTAAAAATCAAAGTATCGTTTTAATGGAAACTTTAACAACTTTGAGGTATAATAATTGCACATAATCTCTGAAAGTTTCATAAAAATCGGTAGAAAACTTTTTGAGTTATGAAGCCGAAAAGGAGTCAGAAAAAAGTATAATAACTAGAGACGTGCTCGTTGGAAAGCAACGAATAGGTCTTCCGTTGCAGCTTCCTGTCGGAAAAGGAATGTCAATCAGTCTGATTAAAAGCACCCTCTTCTGCTTACAGGGTCTGACAGGTATTGATAGGGAGTCATCTTCACCCGACCTAAACTTCTGACCAATCAGAGCTTTAGAAAATTTATTGGAACTTTTTAAATGGAGACAGGTAAATTAATTCATGCCGGCTTTCTATGTAACCCCCAAACTGAGTATTGAAGAGTTGCACCTCTCATTAACAGATAAAGGCACGTATTTGGTAAATGAGAGTATATTTAGGTTGTGTGCAAATATAGAGGTCACGTGAAGATGACTTGCTATCGATACCTATCAAACCCTGATGAGTGTAAGCAGAAGGGTGGTGCTTTTAATCAGGCTGGATTGTCAATATGATAAAAGTAAGTTCAGAAAATCAAAAATAAACGATGACGGCTTCTCCAACCTGAGGGTGCGCTGTACGAGAGGTGCTCAGCGGGAGGGACAACTCTCCGTATAACGTTTGGCCATGCAAGCACTCAGCATCGATTTTGCTTCGGGGAACACATTTATCCGAAATGTATTAACAAGCAAAGAAAAGAAAAAAAAATTACGAAAATCTTCAAAATATAATCCATGGTAGTGGTATGGGAGCAGCTTTAACTTATTTTGTTTAATATTATTTGTTTTCAATTTGCCATAAAAATTTATATTGCCTTCTACTAAAATGTGTGTTGGGGGAGGGGAACAATGACCAAAAATTCAATTTCCTTTATTTTAATTTAAGGTGAATTTTGGTTGCGAGAAAGAGGGAGAGTGCTCTCAGTACACTAACTGGGGGTTCTGTGAGCAACCTCACAAATAATTCCTCCCCTCCCCACTAAGAAAAACAAAATCATAACTAAAGCATTTCCCTATTAGAAAATAATGGATGCTTCTTTTTTCTTATAATGACAATGAACTTGCACAAATGATCAAAGTTCAAGTCGGGACATATTTAAGTACATGTCACAAGCAATCTTTGTGGCAAATTTTAGCTTCTAATCATTTCCATGTATATTAGATATGACAGACAAGAAAGAAGCATTTTTTTTCCAAACGACCTTGAACTTGCACAATTGACCCTGGGTCAAGTTCATGACACAGCCTCAGGTCATCAGCAATCTTTAAATGAAAAAGGAACAAAATTAAACTTGACAAAATAACCTTGGAATAAAATCATTACACACACTTAGATCATAAGCAGTCTTTATGTGAGAAAGAACTTTCAATGTTTTTTCATAAAAATGATACGGATCGGACACGATTTTTGCACTTTTCCTGTCAGTGACCTTGATCTTGTCCAAACAATTTTTTATCAAGGTCATGACACACCCTCAGGTCAAAAGTAATCTTTGTTTTAGTTATATTTTGTACTTTTTAAATATGCAGGTATTGACCAATGTTTTTTATGCACATTTGCACTCTCCTCATCATCGTCGGAACTCACGTGTTTTCTATCCATTACACTGCATTGAAAGCAATGTTACAGATAAGAGACCCGTGGATTTCGACGATGTCTCCTCAATGACATGTGTCAATTTGAATCTAAATGATTTTTAATTCGCAAGGTTTTGAAGGTTTTTGAAAAGTTTTGAAACTGAATTCCTACAATTCTAAATTTGAGGTTAAAAATACAAATAAATAGGAAGATGTAGCGAAATCCATAAATGCATTATTGCTTCTGTTTTAGAATATTTCAGAGTTAAAAAATAAAATCTTCTGCTGAGTCTGGGCTGACTAATAAAATTGAATAAAACTTCAATTGCGCTTGCGTAAATTGGAATTCTGTTTCAGTCCCTGTTAGAGAAATTCGAAGAAGTTATGAAACTGGTCGGTTTCTAGGTCAAACTGCGCATAGATGTATTGAAAGACTGTCATTGGATATCGTCTGTAGCCACGATCCGGAATCCGTATGTGCAGACATACATTGTATGTACATCACTACACGTTTAGCTCCTCACCTATAGGAGGGTGCAACCTTCATGTGCACATGCATATTATTTTAGTTCTGGAAACTATTTATCTTGTATTTTAATAGATTGGGTATTCATATATTGTTGACCTAAAATTAGTATTCCACTGGCTGTAGCTAATCTTGTAAGTGTATTAAGTTGCATTACAACCTCATACTACACAACTTCAATAAAAAGTTGGGTTTTTTTAATCAATTTTCATATAATTAGCAATAAATAATTAAAAAATCCCCCAAAAACACATTTCTATGTCACTTTAGTGTAATTTTGAGAAGCGCATATATTTTTGGGAGGCAATTATGTCGCTACATTATAGTCTGTAGGTCAAGTGAACTATCATGGTCTTACAAAGAAAGAAGAAATATGTCGACACTTGCAGTACTTTGATGACTTCTATGGCGACCGACTACATTACATAATGTAGTCGTATTTCATAACTTCTAAATCCCAGGAACAATTTTCCTTTGACTTAAAACTTTTAATTACAATATATTATATATAACTGTTCATAACTATAGAAGTTAAGCGTGTTCAACAGGTTAATTTATTAGCCACATTCTCATATTACGATCTCTCACCTTTAATGTGAAGATAATTGAATTCGAATAATAGCCTTATTGTTTGACAATTGATCACTGTAGTGAAAGCACCCTTCAATACCCATTAACCTTCGATAACCTTCGATAACCTTCGATACATTGTTACTCAATTACATAACAATTGATGATCTGCAGCCATAAATAACCTGGGGTTATATTTGTTCTCAGCTGTGTGCGCTGAAGCGACACAAGATTTTCGGCTGCACGTGGCGATTGAATTAACACAGACTGACCGAATAAACAAACGGGTGGGAAAGAGAACATGTTACACATAAGGAGAAGTCGCCAAAAATTGATTACTGACAGATCTGGATATCTTTTCGCCAATTTAAAAAAAAATCCAGCGCGAGCACTCGGCAGCGGGGCGGGGGGGAGGGGGCAACACAGCAGTGCGTTCGTTTTTACAGTTTTACAATGAAACGAACGACCATGTAGAAACTACAGAAGTGATTAATATGTGATCGATAGAATCTAAACAAAATTTGTTTAAAAACTCATGTGAATTTTTTTTAAAATAATCACCGAATCCATCAATTTAGGTCTTTCTTTTATCGTGCCAGCACCTACCGCAAAGATATAACATGGAACTTTGATTACAATTTGATTTTTAAACTACCTTGTACGCAATCGTATTAATCAAAACTAAATCAACTGTACATGTAATAAATTTATCTTTTTATCTTAAACCAATATAATATTGAAAACATAATAAAAGAAAATAGTTGTGTTCGTACAAAATATGAAACATGCACGCGTGAAAAAGGTATACATGTAGAAAAACGTAATACCCGGATCACTTGTCCACTTGCGCGGTATTTCACTGGCCGTGTGCGAGGGATGATATCATTTTTTTGTTGATTTAAGATATTATTTGTACACTTTTAAAAACATTTTAGACTTGCAAACCAACCATTAATTCATGTCTGACGATGTTTCCGATTTGGAGTAATATCGCTTTTATTAATTTTCAGAAGGACTTCTTAATTTACACTCCAATGTTTAATTAAATAAATACAAGATGGACAAACTTTTATAAACTCAAACACGTTCATATACGTGTGTTTGTGTATTAGATAACCGCTTAATGCTAGGTTGTGCAGCCGTGGCTGATCTCCTCGGCCGTGGGCGAAGGATAGATTACGAAAAGTTACAACGCACAGCTCAGAACCCAAGAAGATTTGAAAAGTTTGCAGTATAATGATAAAATCTATCAAATAGAAGTTCTTTTTTTTTTACTTAAAACCCACAATTAATCTATGTCTGATATTGCTTTAGATTGAGAACGACATTATTTTATTAATTAACTGAACGACTTCTTAAATGACACCCCATTGTTTAATCCAATTGAAGAAGAATAAACTTTTATGTGTAATCAAAACTAAAACAATTCTTGTGATTGCGGCTAACAAAAAAAAAAAAAAATGCATATGAGAGTCGCGACTCTTGTGTATTAGATAACCGCTGACCGCTAGGTAGCCCAGCCGCGACCATGGTGACCGATTTTCTCGGCTGCGGGCGAGGGATAGCTTACGTAATGGTACACACACACACAACTCTGATTCAAGGTAGATTTTAGATGCACGCAGTATGAAAACTAAAATTTAATACAGAGATTTATTTTAATCCGTATTTTATGTTTTACTAGAAAAGAAAAAAAACTGCTTTGTTTTCCTATTCTCATTTATTTGAATTGTGCACTATAAGAACTTAAACTCCTAAAAAAAAAGCTTGTATTGTAAAAAAAAAAATTATATCTTATGAATTAAAGCCACCGTATAAACCAGCATACTTTCTCTTGTAACTTTATGCCAGTTGCACGCACATAGACTTTCGTTAACTTGCCAAATGAAACGAGGTACATGTTAACATGTAAAGCTTTTTACACTCATACAACACAAATCACCAACAAAATAACATTGCAACGACCTTTTTACACTCATACAACACAAATCACCAACAAAATAACATTGCAACGACCTTTATGAGATCCCAGCAAACAACTTTTTTAGCGACAGCCATATCGAAATCGTAACCGTTTTTGAGTTATTAAGCAAAAACTTTCAAACGCTATTGGCCCTTAATTTTAGGGAACAGCCCTTTTTTATTGGTGTCAAATGAAAGCCCTTAACATTCTGCACAACTTTTATTCTACATGTCTTTACAAAATATTTTTCGTTTAAAAGATACAAAGAAAAATATGTCTAAATTTTCGCACTTTTTGGAATCCTATTTTTTGACCCCCTACCTTTTTCTAAATAAAAAACGTACTCCAAAAACAAAAATCGATGTGCACAACTTCAATGTTTCTGTTATTCAAATTCGTTGGATTCCCATTCCCTTCTATCATAGTCTCGGAGCCTATGTCTGGAAACCAAAGGCCCTAAAAATTTTTAAAAGGGGAACAACTCGTTAACGGAAAGGAATTTTAAAGTTTATGAAATGTTTTAGATAGTGTTTTGTAATGTCTATGAGCCCTGAAAATTTGAGCAAAAACCGTTCAGAAATGAGCAAGATATGAAGCCTCAAAGTTCGCGGCTAGGAACTCAACTTTGTTAAAGGCGTCCATACAATAATAGCGGTATTTATCACATAAAATATTAGCCTTTGAATAATCTTGATATTATATTCCAAAAAATTGTTACACAAAGTAATTTTATTATCAATATATATATTAGATAATTCGCTATCGCATGAGCATTTTTTGAGTCTATTGAAAATACCCTGTCACGTGATACTGCTAAAAATAGATGAACCAGGAATAAAAACGAAAAATGCATAGTGCAAGGGCGTAACTTTAACAAATATAATTATTTCTGTTTTTAACTTGTGAAATGAACATCTAAAATTTCGAAAAGTGCTGGGAGCTTGAAATATTTAAGTAAGAACAATTATTAAATTCAATATAAACAGTGGATGAACAGAAATTTGTAGGGAGTTCCCGCAATTAATGCTTATTTATGTGAAATGAATAGCGATTTCATGTAGCTCCAAGCACTTTTTGATATAATTGGGATATAATGGTAACACATGTAAAATATCAATATATTTGATAAAGTGTATGCCCTTGCACTACTGCATTTTATCTGACACATTTCACTTTCGGCGTCATTTGCGTGAAATTCAAACGCAACACTGACTAAGATCATGAATTTAATTTTCGTTCATAAAATAATTACACGCTGTGAATTCCATTAAAATAATGTTAGAATGTTGTCTTATTCACACCTGTCATCATTACCAAATTGTTGAAATTGGAAACATTAATTCATCTGTTGCCCTCACCAATAACTATTGATATAAGGGAGGGGGGGTGGTTGTTTAAGTGTAAGTTTGTAATTTACACATGCTAAAAAATAAGAAATACCTTTAATATATGATCAGGGTTACTTGTAATTATAGGTAATATTTTTTGTAATAATTAAAGAAAGCAACAAAAATCAATCTTTATCTAGAATTTATTATAATAATCAACTTGACAAATACAATGTAATATATAGAGATTGCTGCTTTTCGATCTGTAACAAACTGTTCAACAAAACTAGTGTTTTCTGATTTTCAGTATTATTCAGTCATGATGTGGAATCTATAGCAATTGACCTTATTCTTTCACACTACACGTACTTCTCTTGTCTTTTTGATGTAAATTGTAAGGAGGTAGTGCAGTTGATAAGAAAACCAATGCCTGAAATTATGAATATTTATCAATTTCAAATTTAATTTCAATAGATATCAATGGAAGATATTATGATAGGTTAAAATATAGTAATATGATTTTCATAAAAACCCAGACCAAATATGCATGAAGTTAGTGGGTAAAAGAAATATTTATAGAGTACCTACTTTTTTATCAACACCCCAACAAAGTGTCTCTAGTGGACCATTTACTGCTTTAATAACCCTGAAATTGAATAATGTGTTATAATTAGTAGACGATTGTGCTGAAGATAACATGAAAATGGAAAATTACTTTATCATTGTGCATATTAATGGCAGTTTTAATTTCATTAATATTATAACAGGCATAATCAAATATTTATTTTTTTTAAATGTTTGGAAAATCAGTTGAACACTGCAATTTTGTTTATTCAAACATGTAATCTTCCTGATAAAAAAGCTAAATGAAATAACACATTTCGATTTACATAAACAACAATACAATCTTGTCTATATTCAATCCAGATTCTCACAGTAATATTTGTAGTGCTAATACAGTGTTTGGACTTTCCATTGTTTACATTTTCTTTGAACACGGAGGAAATGCGAGCTAATGTTATTGCGATATAAGAGACCAGTGAAAAGCTACAATGAGCCTCAATACTCTTAATGATCAAAATTAGCGAATCGCGGAACATTTCTTTTGCCTGATCGAGTCACCAAACTGATGTTTAAACACAATATTACATGAAAAACAAATGTAAACAAGTAAACAAAATCGAAGCCGAGGAATTTCCCTTCGTTTCTGTTTCATCAGACAATATAAAACAATATCTAGGGAAAGTACAGATAAATCCTACCTTGTTCAGTTGAATCCTCTACCGATTTCCGTCTAGGCTGGTTGTAAATGGGTTAAATTCTCAGATATATCACTGAAGTCCACATGTTTATTCTGATCACAGCTGCAAGCGCCGATGTGACGTAGTCAACCTCGACACGTCATCAGACGACTTAGGAATTTCATAATTTCGCAAGATATAAAGAATAGTTGAAGTTTTTATTTCAGTACATCTTTCTTGATACAATCAAACCCAATAATTAATCATATTCATTTTGGTAGATGTTTGTAAATTACCGAAATACAATATCTCGTAAAATCTCATGAATAAGGGGCGGGGCATATGCAAATTTTCCTAAATCACACGTGCTAGAATTCTGATACCTTCCTTAACATAGCTGAGAAGAAAAAAAAGAAAAATAAGAATAATCTTACAAGCACAATAATAGTAAGGTTTTCCGTTAGAAACGGAAGACCTTAATAATAAAAAGAAACCGAAGAATTACAAGAGGGTCTTCCGTTGGAAATGGAAGACCCTAACTAGGCTAATAATGAAATATAAGTTGTATGTTGCATTGTAGATACCTGTATAATAATAATATCACGTTCTTGACCAAGGAAATGTTTATGTCACTTCCGAACTTACGAAATCTGTGAGTATTTTGGTAAAGTTAAACAATACTTTTAACTATTTTTGTCAAATGAAAGCTGATGATTGTTTTTACTTTAATTATTTTTTCTGATAATTTACATCTTTTGCCAGCCAATTCAATATCATATTAATCACATGTACTGAAACTTTGAAACATTTAAGTATGACAAATTCTACACACAAATTAATACATATAGCTACATGTAGCATAATGTTGATTTGACTTTAACATTTAATGTTGTTCCAGTATAAGAAAGTAACATGTTTACAATCTGCACAACTACAAAACTTAATTTTATTTAGGTATATACATAGGAATCCATTCGAATGTAGTTGCGATTTGGAATCGTTTACGGTGTTTGTGCAGACAAAGGGACTGGAGCTAAACTATTATAGTGAAAACCCCAAGTGCAACTCCCCAGCTCATCTAAAAGGAGTACAGATCATAGATGTTTCATTCAAAGATATGGACTGTAGCACAACATATGGCGAGTATAATGCACAAACTAGTCTACTGTAATGTTAATGATTTTATTTTTTTATTGTCGCACGGTTCCACTCTAATGACCGCAAATTTCCATTTAATTGCCAGTGGTATATTACTGATACCTGCACGTCTTTTTGAATGGAAAATGTTAATTGATCAATCATCAGACCAATCACCTAGGACAGCTATAAGATTGTATTTTTTATAGAATGTATAACAGAACAGACAAATTATTTTAGTAAAAAAATAAAATTAGAACATTTAAACAGTGATTTATTGAAATCAACTGTAGAGGTGCAATGATTTCAAAAAAGAAAGTTAAATTTTCTAATAAAAAAAATTGTTCATTTTTTGTTAAAATTAATTATATTTCAGAACACTGTTGATCTAATACAGTCTTTACCCATCAAACCTGATAAGTTAAAATACTCAATCTAGAGACGAAAAACCATGCGACAAAATGGTTGTTAAACAGCTGCCTCAGGCGCACAAAGCGCACCCCCGTCAAGCCGTGTAACAACCCTTACTTGCATGTGGTAAATTATTTGGAATTTTGATGAGTAATATATATATATATATATATATATATATATTTATATATATATATATATATATATATATATATATATATATATATATATATATATATATATATATATATATATATATATATATATATATATATATATATCTGATATTTTAAATTCAAATATTTATGAACATTTTGTTGTAACCTTATTTTCAAAAAACATATCAAACATTTGTGAATGAAAGCATCAGATATTTGTGGTTATTGAATCGTCTGAAAAGGGGTTTTCATAAAGAAATCAAAGGAAAAGAAACATTAACATAATGATATTTTGTTTTCTGTAGAGTGGTCATCGCCTATGATGTTTTTTTTTCTTTTTTTTTGTATATTAGTAATAATTATCTGAAGACAGTATGTAACGTTAATAATTTTAGAAACAACGATTTCTATACGCAAGACCACTGATGTTAAGAGTACAAAGGAAACAATACATTCGACATCAACGAAGAACGATCAACACACGTCTGGTATTTCTCTTATTAGATTAATTCATGATAAGCATGGCTTAAAAATATTTCTTAGGTGAATGCATATTTTAAAAAATTATCATCATTACAATTGATTCATGAATATCATGATTATGAAACTCGGGGAAATCGAATGCAATGGCGTGTTTTTGAGGTTTACCAAGTTTGATATAAAATATGTAAAATATTCTTTGAAACATGCATGATAAATACGGAGATTTCGTCGATGCTGCTTGGGGAAAAGTTTGAAGCAGACCAAGAAACCGAGGGTTTATTTTGCAAAATATAATGTACACTTTGTTCAGTGGATATTAAACAATACAGGTATGTAACATATTATCCTTATTTTAAACCAACTGAAAAAGTTGTCGCTTCGGTCGCTAATCCAAATCAACAAGATAGTCACTACAAGACATCGTATTCTTTATATAACGGGTTTAAGAAAAATAAGTAAGAATCTACTTAATAGTAGTATTACATCGCTTGAGCATAAATTGGTCGAATTCCGAGAAGACCTAGTTCCTATTTCTTATTTTCACAAGACGAATAAGATCAAAGAGTACAGCAGTCGCATCAAGTATGGGGAATTTTCAGGATATACAGGTAAATGTTAAGGTAAGAAAAAAATAACATTACTATGCTAACGTTTATCATGAGATTTCTATTCATTTTCTATATCTTCTTATTCAAATACAAGGCATATCAATTGTATACAATGCATAATTCTATAGAACAAAATAGATATCTAAAAGTCAATAATATATAGCTGCAAAACCTCCACAAATCGTTTTGCCAAAAAAAAAAAATAATAATAAAAATGAAATGTCTTTAAACTAAAACTGTTTGCTTTAGAATATTTCTATTTAAATTTAGCTTTTGAAAATTGCATAGAGTTGCCTGAATGACTGTAAAGGAAACGAAATTAATCTTTATGAATATTAATTGATTTTATTCTGACACTATTGCAGTTTTTTAAAGGATGTTGCAATGTATGAAGACGACTGATGGATGTCAATAAAACAACTAGACACTAATATCTCTTTTATTCTAAAATTATTGAGAAAAAATATATAAGGTGGCACGGGACAGTTTTTTTGATACATTTCATTGTAGCCAGGGGATGTGTGTCTTCAGAACTCTGTAACTAGAATTTTCTCAGTTCCCATTGAGCACAAATACCTTTAATTGACTTGTTATAGGGTCAATCACTAATTTCTGAAGAAAATTACTAGTCAAAACCTGTAAAATTTTTTACATACTGGATTTTATGAGATTTTGACCCTTTCATATTTTGCTAATTTTTCATGATTTTTCAGCTTTTTAGACCTCCCCCAGCTAATTCCCTGCAAAGGGTTGACCTTCCGTACCGTGTGCATGTTGCACCATCATATGTCACAAACTTACCGGTGTATAGTTTACAATGTCCCATCCACCTACTTTTCGTGTTATTTTACCTCCCGTCTGTCACTTGCAATTTCACTGTGTAAAGTCAACACAAAAGTCATAGCCGCGGTTTCGCATTTTACTTCTGATTCTCGTGTACCTAACATATGGGGCCTACATATTGCATGTCAATTTCAACAAGAGACATCCCTCTAACTAATGATAATCATTAAAAATCATTTCATCAATTTTAGCAACACTCATAAGCCTTCAAGTACAGCAACTCTCAATTTTACAAAAATATTGACGGGTACTTTATCCGAAACTGTCCCTTGCTACCTTAAATTAAAGTTTAACTTACACTAACATTCTCTGAAAAGTGACAGATCACGAAT
The DNA here is from genome assembly GCA_020458035.1 of Magallana ariakensis. Classification (NCBI taxonomy): domain Eukaryota; kingdom Metazoa; phylum Mollusca; class Bivalvia; order Ostreida; family Ostreidae; genus Magallana; species Magallana ariakensis. The sequence goes on along the minus strand of CM035819.1, from coordinate 47,410,119 downwards.
CATCACGAAGTGACGAAACACATCACATCACTTAGAAATACCCTTGCATGTATACCCTCCCCCTATCTTTTGATTTTCATAAGAAGCATTAGTTTGAACACTTTAACCTAATATTATGAAACTTGTGGCAATTTCCTTGAGTCATTTCTCACACATATTTGAAAACAACCATAACTGATATTAAAAATTGATCTTTTTTTGTAAATGGATGATTTGTAGCATTTTTATTCACAAAAAGATATGCCGCCCTACATGTTATTTCTTGTTTTCAAGAAAAAGTAAGCTTATAATAATATTTAGCAAATATCTTATCTATTCTGGTTTCTAGTTTCCTTTTAACTTTGCTAAAATAGTAAGACCTACAAGTGTGATGCCTGCCTTTAATTAAAATGAAATTCAAACACACCCGGGTAGCTAGGGACGGATGAGAATTTCATGGAAAATGTTCAAATTTTACATGTTTTTCTACATTTTTGAAGCATATATACAATAAAAAGATATAAATATGTTGTTTCTTGTTCATTTCAAGAGTAATTATCATAACAGATGTTATTTCAAGGTCAAATGTACATTTACATATCCTACATGTAATGGTAATGGAGATAATTGGAAAGAGTGGGTGGCTTTTTCAACTCTTTAAATACCTCTAAAATATCACTTTTGGACAGGAAAAAGCAAAAACTTGAGTTTTTTTACCTATTGACTACTTTGATAACTGCATTTGTCTACATGTAAACTTCATTTGAAAGAAAAATATGCTGTTTTTAAAAAAATGGGTTATATAAGTCATGTTGCTTAACGTTATTTCATAAAATCAGACAGCAAAATTGCTGCAGATTTATAAATTTAATGATTCAATTGATCAAAACTGTTTTAATGTATTTATTCTTATCTCAGTAATTAAGTTAAGCCTATTAATTGTCACCAGGATAGGAAATACCTACTTTCTAAGCCAATTTACTCTAGTGGTGGTCATTCTACACATTTAAGAGGGAGTTACTCCCATTGTATATATTTGCTAATAAATCATGTAATGACATCTTTAACCAAAAAAATCATCCATTTCCACAAAATATACAACTTATGGTACAAAATGCACTCAAAATTACAGTGAAAAAAGAAATCTGCAAATACCATGTAGTCTTGAAGGTGGCACGGGACAGTTTTTTTGATACATTTCATTGTAGCCAGGGGATGTGTGTCTTCAGAACTCTGTAACTAGAATTTCCTCAGTTCCCATTGAGCACAAATACCTTTAATTGACTTGTTATAGGGTCAATCACTAATTTCTGAAGAAAATTACTAGTCAAAACCTGTAAAATTTTCTACATACTGGATTTTATGAGATTTTGACCCTTTCATATTTTGCTAATTTTTCATGATTTTTCAGCTTTTTAGACCTCCCCCAGCTAATTCCCTGCAAAGGGTTGACCTTCCGTACCGTGTGCATGTTGCACCATCATATGTCACAAACTTACCGGTGTATAGTTTACAATGTCCCATCCACCTACTTTTCGTGTTATTTTACCTCCCGTCTGTCACTTGCAATTTCACTGTGTAAAGTCAACACAAAAGTCATAGCCGCGGTTTCGCATTTTACTTCTGATTCTCGTGTACCTAACATATGGGGCCTACATATTGCATGTCAATTTCAACAAGAGACATCCCTCTAACTAATGATAATCATTAAAAATCATTTCATCAATTTTAGCAACACTCATAAGCCTTCAAGTACAGCAACTCTCAATTTTACAAAAATATTGACGGGTACTTTATCCGAAACTGTCCCTTGCTACCTTAAATTAAAGTTTAACTTACACTAACATTCTCTGAAAAGTGACAGATCACGAATCATCACGAAGTGACGAAACACATCACATCACTTAGAAATACCCTTGCATGTATACCCTCCCCCTATCTTTTGATTTTCATAAGAAGCATTAGTTTGAACACTTTAACCTAATATTATGAAACTGTCCCTTGCTACCTAACTATACCTTTTCCATTGTTGAGATACTTTCTATTCTATCTTCTTTTCTTGCAGTCTAACCTGATTCCACTGCAGTTTCATTCAGATTCATTCACAGGCGTTTTCCACAACAACTTGATATATTGTTTTTGTTGTTTGAAATATTAACTTTAAAAATTGCATTATTAGACATTGATTTTAGTAAAAGAATGAGTTGGTGGTTAAATAGCAAAAAACTCTACAGGGTTATTTTATTTTTGACAGAATTTGTGATATCGTGACTTGACACTTCCTGGATAAGTAAGTGTAAGAAAACGGAGGAAAAAAATATTTTTAAAAATAACTTGAAAAATTGTATCGGCAAGACCTAAGAAAAGATCACATGTCCTGGTCAATGGCGGTATGCTTTATAAATACAAAGGAGTATTTTTTTACCTATCTATGCAAAATTGTGCTTGATAGTGATGTGAACTATTTCTACACACTATTGTTGTAATAGTACAACAATTTTCATTGCAAAACCGAAAATGTTAAATCGGTTTACGTGGTTTGAAATAAAACAATAACATCAAGTAGCTTATACATAGGCCACATCGTTTACATAAACAAGAACTTCGTTTCGACCAAGTTTTTTGCTGCATGTAACTAATAGTTTTACTGTATTAAATACAATACAATTTCATATCAAATGGCTATGATATAAAATTATGCAGATTCTTCTAATTAGCTAATGTCCTCTTATCAATTAAAATAAAGCCTCATTTTTGCTGTTGATTACTTTGCGATACTTTGAATATAAAACTGGCATAACCCTTTCCTTCAGTGTGGTCAATTTTTTTTATCAGTTATGGCATGGAATATTATCAAAACGTTTTATAAAAGAGTGCATCTATTTAGGCACTTAATGCTTATTTTTTGATATCGTTGGTCCTATAACACACCAAGGCTGTCAAGACAAATTGAACACCGATAATTTGTCTGCACAGCCTTGGTGTGTTACACGACCGACGACATCCATAAATAAGCATTCAGTGCTCCTATCTATATTCATATTGATGTTTTTTTTGTATGAAGTATTTGTGTATCATCGCTTAAGTTACGCTCATAGTCAGGAATGAATATAAAACATACATGGAACAGCCATATTAACATGTTATTTAGTTCGAATTAGCTTCCGCGACTAAAAATATAAAGCCAGAAACTCTGTAGCATTTTTTTTATACCGTTTATATTTGTGCTAATGCCGCATAATAGGCTAAGTGTATTCACAAGAAATGAAAAGTTGCAGATGCAAACATAAAGAGAAATATACACTGAATGTCAATATACTTATTTAATAACTAAAGGCTCCAATGTTGAGATTTTTATCTAAGTCAATGTGATATTTTGATAAACTGGAATTCCCAACCCTACCTCCACGGATAACATTCCTGAGATTTTGGCACAAAGCAGTTAAATTAAAAATTTCCGTATATTGACTTTATGGGAATTTTTTTCTCTCTATCAATATTACAAATCAATCATAGCCTTCCTTTTTTCAGAACTATTTTTCTATTATATCACAATTGTGTTCAACACAAATAATAAATCCTCTCTGACTCTGCCATTTTTTTGTATGTCTAATTTTGAAAAGTTTGTAGGAATTGTCTATATATTGATTTTACATTCTTTAGAACGTTTTATTTCTATGTAAAGTATGCCCCACCAATAAGACTGTGCTAATCACAGGTTGTACTTTTAAAAATAAAAATAAAATATGATCATATTAAAGGTTCCTTACTCTTAGGTTGAAACTTTGTTATGAATTATAAATCTAAAGCTCATATTTCCTTTAAGTCAATTTATCGTCTTTTTTAACGTAACATTGGAATTGAAGCATCCTTTTACTCATACACGCCTTATGTAAATGATTCATGTAGTTAATATTCATACGTTCCTTTTCAAAAAATGTTCCTATATTAGACCCCCTTCCTCCGAAATATTGCTGTACTTTCACCCTATTGCTATAATTTAAAAACATCCTTAAACTTACATGTACCCTGTTTTAATTTCACATATTAAAGCTGACACGAATTCATAAATACGCATTATTTCCCTTTTATCTCCAACTACCGCCATACAAGTTGTCGATTTCTATTGATCCGCTCATCGCTACACACCCCCTATATAAGGCCGATAGCACTATTCATGCTTCACCGCATTCAGGTATTTTATTCACCCGAACACGTTACATTGAACGAAAAGACTTGTAGAAACGCGTTTTGATCAAAAGTAATTCGACCTCAACTGCACTGGTAAGGAATATCCAATGAACGACGAAACAAGACAGACTGAAATCCAGGTACACATATTTCAAAAATCCTCGATAATTGTAAAACGTTTTCCTGTGTGTGTTACAACATCGCATATGCGCAATCCACACACTGTGACAGATCAAGCAATGTCAATGACCGCATTTAGAAATGGATTGGAGTTTGTTTTGTAAAAACTGATGGAAACGATGTTACGTTGTTACTTTCTTGGATCTTGGATATCAGTTATCTACTGTGTTGGGTGTAGTCCCGTGAGGGTCTTCAAAAAGATGCAGACGTTATGCACTCTGTATTAACGACACACGTGTTCAATGTGCATGCGAAGTAAGGACAGCCCTGTTTGTGCAAAATAATACGGATACCTTTAAACATTCTTTCAAAGAATAAATATATCTATGTTTTATTGATTGAAGTTTCCTTTGATTATTCTTTTTTTACAAACATTTTACTACATTTTGATAGGAATTATCCCCTTGTCTGTCATTATGAATTTTTTAACAATTTCAATTTTCTGCAATAATTATTTTATTTGATGGAATTTATTTGCAAATTATATTCATTAATTTTAAGAATGGAAAACAAATTTCAAAATCAATTACAACATTGGCCTTTTTACATAGCAATATCATAATTTTATCAAAATATTGCTCAAATCAGCTCTTCAAATTTTGAAGTTTTTGATTTTAAATTTGAACAAAATGTGATGGCACAAAAAAAACTGTCAATTAATTTTTGAACAAAATTTCATATATCAACCTTAGCATGCGCTTTATTACTTATAAAATTTTCATGGCCACTTTCTTGCCATTCAAGAGAGATACTACAATAGGAATCACCCATACCCCTTATTCTGGAATTATGACCTTTTGTGACAATTTCTGTTTTAAACTATCAAAAAAGAAATGCATTATTTAGATTTATCAATTAACATGAACGGATCATTGTCAGAATATATACCTGATTATATTAACCCCTTATGAATTTATACATTTACATATCTAAAATTGAAATTTTAAATTTCCCCCATCTCATGTTGTGAAAATGACTACTTTAGAGCCGTTGAGTACTGGAAAAAGATCTATCAAATCCTGTATGACGTCAAAATGGATAAATCACATCATAGCATCATACAATCAAATCAATTATGACGTCATAATAGAATTAAAGTATCAAAGTATCATTGCAATGAAAGTCACGTGATAGTGTCAAAACTGTTAAATTGGGGGCATTTCTAAATTCGGTAAAATGTTGTCTTTTTTCTAACACAAAATGTCATTGGGGAAAGCTCCGTTGGTTTTCCATAATAAATTGCTAACTGACTTTAACACAAATATCTAAATACATTATAATATATTTTTCTTCACACCCACTCACTGAAAGAAATGAAAACATCTGAAAAAAGATGTGTGAAGTGAGATAAATTTTATTCATATGCATTAAATTAGTTAATTTACAAATGAGTGTACAGTACAGTGAAAGGTTATTATTACACTGTCTTGTTAATTGTCAACTAATAAGCAATAATTTTCTTTTGCCAGCAAATACTACAATACAAGCATTGTACGTGTATTCATACTAAAAATTACAATTCTGCAGCTTACGTACTCGCAAATATTTATTGCACGCATACTTTACCTGGTAGTACAGTTTACAGTATTAAAATAATGGCTCATTTATTTAATATATCACAGCCTTACACATTCAACAATCGACTAGTGATGAACATCAGTGAATACATCTATGGTAGAGTTCTTTGGTTGCTTTTAAATTTGAAATATCAATATCCTTAGAGCTCATCAGTTTAAAATTATCAAAATTTGCTATGCCGTAGGAATCTGTACCTATGGCAATAAATCCATTGGATGGTTTGATGGTATGGTTGTTGTAAACAATGATATTCCATTCACACTGCCAATAGCTGTAGTATTCTAAGAATAAAGAATAAATTATATCAAAATATCTTCATATCTTTCCAACACAATTCGATATTAACTTCCGTGTCGTCTACAAAAACTTTCGTCTAATGACACATCCACGTTTCGCCCATGGTTCAACACGATGAATTTTTCTTTTTCTCTCAAAAATCCGCGCGCTATTCATATTGGCTTTGTTACAATTTGGTAAAGAAAATATTACTAATAACGCAAACGCTTGAGTGCTTACGCATGCATGTTTACAAAATATGATTATTGTTACTTTAAAATTTCAGAAATCTTTGAAAGTTTGTCTCCTTAATTATCGATAAATTTGAATAGTGAAAAGTAGAACAGATAACTTATTTGTAAACGGTATGTACCCGTATACATGACTGTAGTCTCCGGTTTATTTGATCGTAATTTTTGAGTACATGTAAATGTATAAGTAGAGAAAATAGAGAGACGTAAATATAAGGGATATTAATGCATAAAGTCTATACCACTAAGGCACTGTGCATTCATTGTTAAAATCCGGTTTAGATCATACTATGCTATAAGTATCTCTTTTGTATCTCAATTTTTATATATCTGGACTAAATATATGATTAACAGAAGTTATACATCTACATGTATACGAACATATTTATATCTAATTCTTCGGTATTAATGTTTCTATATTTCATGCATTCAGAGATTTTTCTAAAATCATTTTCCTCAGACTGAAAATGAGGGGAAAAAATCCCAATCACAAAAGGTTTATAATGTATGTTACTGGAAATTGTCTGTTATTTTCCGTTTAAAGACACAGAAATGTTTAAACAGTACTACTTATTTCCCCCTCTTACCAGCAGTATACTTACTTTGACAGTGAGGCTTATATTATTCCAACCATTTGTTGATACATTTACTGATCCCTCTTTGATGACTTTTGTACGAGCTTTAAACATAAAAAATTAAAATCTAAATGCGAGTATTACAACACACTTAAATGAATTCATAAAAACAACAACAAACAAAGAGGGGTTAAAATTTAAATAATTTCGAAATAAAAAGGGCATATGAATTAAATATAGAAACAAAACTTTGGAAATAAAAATACTTGACCACGTACACAAGTCATTAGCAAGAACAAAGAGCTAGAGCCACGAATCATCAAATGTGCCCTATTATAAAAATTACCATATTTTGGTGAAATGTAGCGTAGAATCTACGCTTTTCATAACTGTTTTTCTTTTTTCGATATCTATTATACTTTTTAAAAAAACAGTTTACAATATGGCACTGTTTTGATGAAAAAATGTAAACCAGACGTCATTTTTGTTAAGTAACGTCATGAAATGATAAAACTACGCATGACTTGAATTTAAAAAAATAAACAAAAACAACAAACCTTTAGACATTATAATTATTTTATGAAAATAAATTTATTGATGAAAATACCATGAAAAGCTTATTTACAATACAGTTTTTAAAAAATAAAGGGACCAGTGCTAAAGGTCAATATAACGGCGGTACAGTAAATATGTCGGTGTCTTCAAAGTTCTTTTTTCTGCAATTTGAAACTGCATGAATTTAAGTAATGCTGATGATGCGCAGTGTATAACCTAGGATTAATTAAATTATATGTTTCAAGGCTTCGATATTTTCACTCAAACCTTGCATTTTATAGCCGGGGTTCAGTCCCTGCAACGTTCTATTTTCCCATTTTTTGTGTGCGTTCACCGTGCGCTCACTGTGCGCACACAGTGCGTTCATTTGCGCTCTCCGCATCGTTCACGCCCGTCGTTCACAAAGCGCTCACTTTGCGTTCACAAAGCGTTCGCCTTGCGCTCACCGATCATTCAGTGTTCACTTATTGTTCAGTCACATATTATTATACTTAGACTGATAACAATACATTCATGTAGTTTATTGTTATTAATACCTGCTTACCAACGAAACACAATGTAACAATAACTACCGGGGCACTCCGAATAAATCATTCATCTTGCGTTCACATAGAGCTCACATATCGTTCACCGTTCACTTTGCCCTGCGTTTGCTCAGCGTGCGCTCACCGATCGCTCAGAGTGCACTCACCGTGTCCTCACTGTTTACTCGCCGTTTTAGTGTGAAAATAGAACATTTCAGCGACTGTGTAAATGTGATGGATATATGCCGAAAACAGTTCTGTATGAAATATTATGAAACAGTTTCGAGGCCCGTTAGGACCGAGAACTGTCTGATATTTTTTTCATACAGAAGTGTTTGGGGCATATATCGTACTTAAAACACTGCCATTGAATTTCATTGTCGAAATAACTGAGACAGTCCGATTTTTAAGGATACCAGTATTGTAACCACTGATAACTATGGAACGCCTGGACTGTCTTATCATGTGCTTTTATCATTATGTAGCGTGCTTTAATCGTTAAGTGATGTCCTTGTATCATTATGTGGAGTGCTTTTATCATTATGTGATGTACTCCTTCAATTATATGATATGCATTCATTATTATGGCATGTGCATTTCGTATTATGTTATGTGCATTTGGCATTATGTGATGTACATTTGGCATTATGAGATGTGTATTCATCATTATGTGGTGTGCAGTTATCATTATGACATGTGCATTCATCATTATGGCGTGTGCTTTTCTAATTATGTGATGTGATTCCGTCTTTATATTATGTGTTTTAAACATTATTATGCGATGTGCTTTTTTGTTTATAACGTCATGTGCATACATCTTTATGTTATATACAAACATCATTATGTGGTGTGCAAACTTCGTTATGATGATGATCAAATTCACGTGACAATTTTAAAGTCGTAGACCCAGCGGCAAAATTCAAAACTGAAATTTATCTTCATAATTTGTTTACAAACTTAACGGGCATCTAACGATGCAAACGTCTTACTAACACATACTTTATTTCTTTAAGAAATTGGCTCTCATCCGCCAAACACGTCAAATCACTTGCCTCGACACTATTTTAGTGTTTCGGCGGTGTGATACGCTTTCATGATTTATCTATTTATTTAATTTTTTTACATTATTTTTTTTTAAATCTGCAAATCCGCTATCATTAGGATACTATTTGCACATCTGTTATACAGATTATTTAATTAGTGAGGAAGTGAGCATATCGCCCAAATTCTTATCGACACAGTTGGCAATTCAGAGAAAACCGCACTGCAGTCTTTGTCTTTAATATGAATGTTCCAGTGTTTTACTAATATCTGGGATTTTTTCCCGAGTCCCGGATTGTCTTCATTTATCCCATAGTCGAAATGCGCCGGTTATATGACGGGACCTAAACAGCAAATTGACAAATGAAGTAAACCGGTGTAAAACAAAAATGAAGAAACATATTATTGTCACAGCTTTTGGTATAACCATGGTCACGGTAACAAATTAACAATTCCAAAAGACACCTTTCTTTAAATGGCCCTGCCATAATTCCTACATTTAAATAAACAATAGAGATGTGAAAGAATTTTTAAATGTGTAGCAACGCAATTTCATCAAAATTATCGGGCAAAATATGTTTTTATTAGTTTCTGCCCAAAATTCTTTTTAAATAATACCTACAAGAATAATTGCTAATAAATTATGAATTCGGTAAAAATGACAGGCAGTAGACCTAGATGACCGGTGTAATGTACGGTTTTGTTTTTGATTTTGTTTTTGAATGGGTGGGAGGGGGGCATATTCATCCAAAAAAAAATTGACAAGCAAAACTAAGAAACAAAAGAAAAAAATAAGAAAAACCCGAGAAATTCCCACAATCGTAAAAATCCCAATACGGGGGAGGGGTGGGGTGGGGTGGGATAGGCGTAGTATACCTATTACATGTACTTCAATTTTCTTATTATTTTTTTACTTTTACTTCAAATTTATTACGTTCCCAAAAAGTGGGGGGGGGGGGGTGGCAACTGCATGATAACTCATATTTTTATATGTAAATTTAAGAAAATATTTGCTGCGCCAAAAAGTGCACCCCTAGTCCGAAATATCTGACGTTTTTTTTGGCTTTTTTAACGATTTTGATATTCTACATGCCAGGTTTTCTCGGCATGTAAAATCGTTAAAAAAATAATACATGTTATTTGATAATTTTCTATTTGGATATATAGTTTCAATAAAAAAAAAATATACTATGACTTTATTGATAAGTATTCAATTGCATTTTGCATGCTACTAAAAGGAAAATTCAAAATATTATACCTCCAAAAATAGCCTTGGTTTAATACCAGGCTATTTTTGGAGGTATTTTTTGGAGGAGTTTTTGGGCACTTGCAGGTTTAAATGCAAATAAGGAAGACATATTCTATCAAGAGAAATTACCTGAAACTGGGGAACGTCTTGTGTGTCCTTAAAAGTAAACGGTATTTAAAATAAATTAATAAATAAATCATAAACATCGTATCACAGCGCCACACCACTAAAATAGTGTCGAGGCAAGTGATTTTAGGTGCGTGGCGGATAAGAGCCGTTCGATTTTTTGGCTATTACAGTATCAGTTTTGAATTTGCCACTGTATCATAACTTTTAACTTTAATTGTCAGGTGAATTTGATCATCATCATAACGAAGTTTGCACACCACATAATGATGTTTGTACATAACATAAATAAGTTTGTACATGACATAATGAACTAAAAAGCACATCGCGTAATGATGTTTAAAACACATTATATAAAGACGGAATCACATCACATAATTAGAAAAGCACATGCCGTAATGATGAATGCACATGCCATAATGATAACTGCACACCACATAATGATGAATACACATCACATAATGCCAAATGTACATCACATAATGCCAAATGCACATAACATAATACCAAATGCACATCACATAATGAATGCGCATCACATAATTGAAGAAGTACACCACATAATGATAAAAGCACACCACATAATGATACAAGGACATCACATAACGATTGAAGCACGCTAAATAATAATATAAGCACATTATGAATTTATTTTCGCCATGATAAGACAGTCCAGGCGTTCCATAGATAACGGTCTGAGATTAAGAAGCTCACTAATATCGGACTGTCAAAGGTAAAATTTTTGACTGATGAAACAAAGAAATGACATAACATCAGTGTTTTAATGTGCATTAATTAAAAAAAATTATTGATTTCTAAACAAAATATTTTTATGAATTAATTATTCCTTATACAACGTAACAATGCCGTAACAACATAACATCGAGAGAGAGAGAGAGAGAGAGAGAGAGAGAGAGAGAGAGAGAGAGAGAGAGAGAGAGAGAGAGGTCACTATTGTGAGATAGGTTACAATGAACATTTTTATAAAATATTTAATTTTTCAAAGCCAAGCTAGAATTTGTGTTAAAATATATATATTTTTAATGAACTCGGCCGTAAATCGATTGATTTAATTTTTAAATTTGGGGGGGGGGGGTAAATAGAAACAAAACAAAATCTCGCTGCACTCGTGGTTGTTTCTTTTTTTTAAAGAAAAGGCCCGGCAATCTGAATCCTTTTTACATACCGAACAAGGCAAACTGTAATTAGATTTAGTACGCATAAAATAATCGACGAAAATTTCAATCGAGAATTTTATAAGGCAAAAGACCCGATGTACACACATTTTTTTTTTATTTTATTGAACGAATTATCAACAAAGACATCACAATTAGGATTAGCTGTCTATATAGTGCACTTGCTGATAATTTATTCTAAATTGTGAATACCAAAAGTCGTCTTCATCGAAACGTACATGATCGATCTTACAATATACATGAAATACATTGAACACGCGACGAATCAACAAGTGGCTGATAACGTAATGACGAATGCATTGGCAAGATTTTTTATACAAGGGACGATGGCTTAATTATAAGATATTCAATTACAGCTGTACTTGGAAATTAAATTATCAAGTTGTTTGACGGCATAAGTTAAGTTTATCATACATGTAGACATGTTTACACGTGATATCGACTGTCTTTCTCCCGTAATATTCAGAAACACTTGTATTAACAACTATAGCTACATACTATCCCTTATTTTACACAAAGGTATAGGAATATTTACTTATTTGTCGCCATCAATGTACGTAACGTTACAATGTTAGCCGCCATTAATCTTTTCTATTTGTTAGCATGTTCATGTATATCATATTCTACTGCAACTGAATATTACCGTGGTACATAGAAATAATGTTTTTAAACTTGCAGACCTAAATGGTAAGTTCTATTAGCAAAATACTGAAAGAACTCAAGATTCCTTGTACAGATTCAACTGACGTCGCAAACGTCAAATAATTCTTTATCATTATTAATTAATTTCTGCTATTTCAATTAAAATTAAACAAATAATTACCTTAAAACAGAATGGTTTGTTTTATTTTCTGTTACTAAAATTTTCAAAAATTGTAAAATACATTTTGGCCACACTTAAGTACCTCTAAGAAATTTTGCAGGCAGATGCATTTATGCAATATCTCTCAGTTTTAAAAGTTTCAAAGAGGTACTCAAGTGTGGCCACATTCAAATTTGGGAAATACTGCAGTAAAATCTACATTTTTCAGTCATTTTTAACGACAATGGCATGTTTGATGATGCACAGGTGCTAAACGGTGGGGCCGAGGTTAAAAAATTACACATGGATAGAAGCAGAATATTGCGCCCTACATTATAAGTAATTACAATTTGTATTGTTTCAAACTTGAGTTTTGCGAAAATTTTAAGGCATATTTTGATGCTTCGTGGCTCTAGCTCTATCTGCTGATCAGGAAGTATAAAGAGAAAAATGTCCCCTTGGATTCCCAAGCATTGCACCCCCTTGATCCACCCTGACAGCAACAAATGTCCCTGAACTTCCATTGATCTTGGGGATTTGGGTATCAACACTTACATAAATATCCGTCTTAAAAATAAACAGATACACGTCAAAGCATAGGGAAAAAATAAATTAAAAGTAAATCCATATAATATATCTTATTTAATAGACATGTACAAAAAAGAATATACATGTATTTTACATAAGTATAGATTTAGATCATATAACAAATTTATCTCAAAGAATTACTATAATATGTGTAAACATATATAATGAGGCATATATTATATGCATAATAGTAATATAATTTTAACCGATGTAAACATATTACAATGAGGCTAATATCATATGCATAACTTAAATGGTTTTCAAAATGATCTGATATTGTTAGCTGAAAAAGTTTAACAAATACATTGGTGCAAAGAACAATATGTAAAACAATTTTTTTTTCCTGAAATAGAAAAATAGTCGTAGTCAAAAGAAATAAAAGAGGCTCAATAAATTGGGGTGGGGGGGGGGTACAAGGTCACATCATTCACTTGGGAATGATAGCAATAACTTTAATCAAATCAATTTCACTTATAGCAGCTATTTTTTTCAGAAAAAAAGGTTTTACTGGGTAACTCAACTTTAGTCAAATACAGATCCACAACTTGTTGCCTCTTTGTATTAAAAGTAATGTCTTTGATATTTCTTTCCTGAACTTTTTATATTAATATTCATTATCTCCCACTGAGACTCTTCTTTCTCTTTATTTGGTTTAACCTACTAAAATGTATCCAATTTCAGAAAATCTTGATAATGTTAGTGATCAGAGAAAACGTTTAACTGAACTCTATCCATTTTCTACATTTCTAGTTATTCCCTTTGCAAAATGGGTCCTTCATTTAAACAAACTTTAAAAATCTTCATTTTACGATGATTCAATGTGTAGCAAGCTTAGTAGAATTATTATAATGGCAAATGCAAGAGATTCTGGAAAGGTAGAACAGCTAACGACAAATTAATACAGCGGTAACGACAATATATAGCACATAAAGCTCACTTAAGTTAATGTAAGCGTAAAAGCGTAAAATATACAGTGAAAGATCATGGTCTGAAGCTAATACAACCTTTAAAATCCAAAAGGGAAAAACAAATTCATTGCATAACAATATGTCTTTGCAAGAAAAGAAAGATCGTGTTTTGCATGTTCCACATACAAACTGATCGAACACCTTTAACACAACTACAGGTAAAAATATCATGTGTTGTACTATTTTTATGTACATTCAATTGAGATGATTTCTTTGTGCAAGTATTTTTAGGAAGTTAATTGTGGGCATTGATAGGGTGAAAACTTGTGAGAAGATGTGAGCAATTGCTACATACCAAGAATAGTTTCCTATGAGATCAATAGGGAAGACTAGATTCAATATACACCAGTGGGTAGGTAACAACTTGGGTCAGCACATTCCAGGACTAGGATCATCAGATTTTCTGGTTTCAAACACACCTACTTGTTGAGCAGAGAGTGAAGGTTCGACATTTTCTGGATACCCTGTTTGTACAGAAAGACATGATCTCTTTAAAATAAAGATGTAAGAATAGACATTTTGAGAATGAAATCTGAATTATCGTAAGCAGTGAAGTACAATTTAAAGTAACAGAGTGCAAGGTGCGTGCACTAGTACTAGCATATTTTCCCTTTTTATACTGATTGATGTAATCCAAAGAGAAAGCCTTGAAAGTGAGTTGTAAGGAAATTGGAAAGCAGACTATTTTATATGGTCACAGTAAGTCACAAGAATATTAAATCCAAGAACAGAAAAACCATTAGAAAATTATGCATTGGCAGATTTGTATTCATTAACTTCACGTACGTTAACATACGTTTATTGCATACGTTAATTGCCTTCAAAATCTACAATTGTTGTTATATTTACTTCATAACTTTTCTATTGCTTGGAAGATATGATAGCAATATTTGGCTTAAACAATCCTATAAAGTGTATGCCAGTAGGTACGTCTTTTGCTACCTGTTATTGGCATAATAATTTAGGTGTTTTTAAATAAAAATATACCCATGTATTTGCAATGGAGTATTTGTTAAACTTCTTCAAATAAAGTTACCATGACAATGATCATTTACCAGTTATAATCGCCTATAATATTCACAGACTTATTTGCTTTCTCTGCTTGACACCAAGAAACGGGAATATTCAAAACAGTCTGCATTAAACTCTGTTTTCTGGAAGGGTCTGACGATTTCATGATTTCATATGCACCAGTCTGTTATGCAAAGTTGTTTGGTTCAGAAAAATAAGGATATCCTGTTCAGAAAAGTTATTGAATCATGAGGTTAGAACAGATTTCAGCGTCCTTGAAATTTGGAATAAGTCTATTCATGCAAAAGGTATTTTTTACCTTAATTTAAGGTGTAGTGAAGTTGACAATTAATATGCATCATAATAATTTTATTATAATCAAAGTAATTCTTGATCTGTGAAATGAAATTAACAGCGCAGACCATTATACCTTTCACTGTATGGCAGTTGGAATGGCTTTACATCTGGAGAGTTTTGGTTTCGTCCTTTCTGTCCTGTTGACAATGGTGTAATGGTGATCACTCCATCAACTCTAACAGGGATATTGATATGGCCATTGTTTACCTAGATTTGTAATAAGGTATATGAATATTTATTGAAAATACATTCCAAAGATTTTGCATTATTGGAGTTTCAAGATAACAAGTAACTAGAATTTATCATTTTTGTAAAAAACTAACAAGCCTTAACAGAAGGTTAAACATAGAATGAAGCTCTGATCATT
Organism: Magallana ariakensis; assembly: GCA_020458035.1. NCBI lineage: Eukaryota > Metazoa > Mollusca > Bivalvia > Ostreida > Ostreidae > Magallana > Magallana ariakensis. The sequence continues at coordinate 47,394,305 of CM035819.1, read as the reverse complement.
CAGTAAGCTTAAAAAAAATAAAAGGTGACTGAAATGTTACTGAAGGTGATTGGTTAAAACAACTCCTCCATTCAGTGACCTGTTCATTCCTTTTAAATTGCATTGTATTGACTGAATGGCAAAGATTATCCTGTAAATATTTTCTTCTTCATGTTCAACCACTATAGACTGAAAAACTAATTTTTTACATTTTAATCTTTCACCAGCAAATGTTTGAAATACATGCAATTTTGACACACCATTTAAACATAATTTAGCAAACAACACTTCTCGTTTATGACGGTTTTGTAAAGAAATTATTATGGTTTCCCAACAGGACATTGGACACTTGATGAATATATTAAAACTACTTTGACTTTAGTAAGAATGATATCTACCTTAACTTGTCCAAAAGATCTGAAGAAGTCAGACTGGGAAGTATTCTGTCCAAAATTGAAGCTTGTGTTCAACACATACACAGTTGAAATACTAGCCTGCAATTATTTTTTATTTTGATCATTAACAGAATAATTGCCCATCATAGCTTAGTTCCAGCTAAAATTATATCGAATATTTAACATTTACAACAATGATTACAATATCAAACCAATGCAGACTAAATTAAGTAAAGATCCTATTTCTTATGATACTTTAAAGTACTTCTTATATCAATAATGCTACTCGTCTAGCCAAACGCAAATTATTGACATTATGTTTAACTGTGTTGCACCATCAATATCAGGTTGATATGGTTTTTTTTTCAATTAATGCAGTAATTGTTACATACAAAGGTGCCTTTAAGTTGTATAGTGATATTTTGTGGTTTGACAGAATATGGAGGGAGAGGGGGTTGAATACAAATATAATGGTCATGACTCTGAAAGAACATTTTATACACTGTATTAGACATATGTACAAGAGACAAAATTTTGCTTCCTTATAAGTTGCACAGGATGAAGCTCTGCCATTCAGTCAACTGAATTCTAACTGAATGGTCTGGAAAGGTGACTGAATGGCAAATATATGCCATTCAGTCACATTTCAGTTGACTGAATGGCACAGTTTCATCCTGTGTTGCTTTCTTATTTGGTTTCCAAATTACGGAAGATGAAAATCCCATTGATATAAATGCACTAGTTTTATTAGCTATGTCTTTAAAGTAACAGCCTCATTCTGTAATATAAACTGTGTTTACAATATAAGTAAGATGTGCTTTTTCCTTTAAATACGCTATTCAAAGTAGACATTTCGTTATATTAGTTTAAAATGTTCGATGTTTAGCAAGTGATATGAGGCTATTATGTATTTGTTATTATTTCTTACCATTGTTTCTATAATAATAGTGAGATCCTTGTTGTTGGGACTGGCTAGAGACACCATGCTTCCTCCCTGGTATAACTTACTTACTCCGTGATCATGGGACAGGTATTTCTATCCAGGTTTAGTGAACTGTGAGGTATGTGCTTACAAATATGTATCAGAAGGTGACTTTCATGCACAAAAAGCACATAAATTCATGTGCATTATGTTTTTCAATTTTACATTTTTTTATATGATTTCTACAACAATTCAACAGTTAAAAATTACACAAACCTGGATGACATAGTACACTTAGTAATTCATGAAAAGAGGAATGTTTTCTATTAACCTTGGGTGAATTTTAAAATTTAAAATACTTTAACATTTATGACATTTGTAATAGGCTACAATCCAGATAAATGATGTAATGAGGTAAACTTATCCTTGTAGTGATCTGTTAAACAGTAATTCTCAGAATAAAAGATTTGATGAAGTAAAATCCCATTTTAACTAAATTGATATACTAGTAGCAATTGATATAACACATTTTAAATTTGTCTCCCTCATATTCAGCGTTCTGTCAGTTTAAGCAGTGATATACACATGTGATCCAGATAGGACTTTCAACGACATGTCCACTCCATGGAATCTCTGCAGTCATCAGTCCATTCCGAGGAACGGCAGAGATTCGTAATAACTGGCAATCAGATTCCATGAGATGGTGGTAAAATGTATGGAACACAGAATTAGGCTTAAATCTATATGCATTGGCTTGACTTGTTAAAGTAAGTATTTTTTTTAACTTGTTTCATTTTATTTTTAAAGTATCAAAAAGTGCAGCAAAAAATTAGAATCCTAATAAATTATCAGGAAAATAGTATTTTTGACAGTCCTCCTGAATAAATACTGAATATATATGTATATGAATTGATGTTACTAATGCCTCAATGGGATTGACCGTGAGCTTTATTGGACTTTTTGCTCTATGTATTAGTATTTACATTTTTTTTTAGAATCTTTGCGTGTAATAACACTACGTATTGATTTTGTACTCTACAGTCCAATAAATTCAAATGACGTATAATTGACGGGCAAGTGGGGTTACCGTTTCCTTATTTTTATCCAAATATTTAATCATACAACTGCTTAAAATTTTATAAATATAAGTAATAAGGAATCATTCTTTGAGTATTTTTTTTATCTTTGATCTTATCTGACACTGTAAGTATAATGACAATATAAAAAAAAAACCAACGTTCCAGCTGGGTTTTGACTTTCGATATCTTTGATGATTTTTTCTATCTGTGTATTTTAGTGGTTAATGCTTTAAGCCCTTGGCCTCTCTGTCGAAGACTTACGGACATACTTTCTTCTATACCTTAAGATACCACAGGTACGCAACTATTTAATATTTGTTTAATAATAGCTACAAATACATGTAATGTGGTAGAAAAAAGTTTTCAATTTGCAAAATTTTACTTTCAACAAAAAAAAAAAAAAACAAACTACAGATTGCTCTCAGAAGAACGTTCCTATTCTTGGACATTCTTCGCCAGAGGAAGCAGCTAGCGGATAGGCTAATGGACTATGAAACCGCCTTTCTATGAATCATTCATGGATTTTAAGTGAAATCCAAGCCTGCTATCTCTGTATGTGAAATCTAACCATAAAGAACAGAATCTAAGTTATGGACAGTAATGAGAGTGAAACTACATGTGTTTTCTCAAAGGTTGAAAAAAAATTTTGTGATCAAATATGGAGATTTCTCTATGCACTTTTAAAAGTTTACCAAACAACACTAAGAAGTGTTAGAGTTTACATTTCGACACTAACTTCATCAACAGAAAAGGACAGATGTGTGCCGTTGTGTGGGATATAACAAAGATTGTTCAACCTGACACTAAAAGTTGATATATTAACATACGTTGCATATATGGTTCTGCTTTGTTGTGGGATTTTTTTTAATTGGTTAATATTTAGTTTACAGCTGTGTGTTCTTTTAATAATACATATACATGTACTTAAAACCATTTAACTCTTTTTTTTGTTTAAATAAATAGGACCTGCCACCTGATATACATATACATAAGAAACTACTTGAACTACTTTGGATACATGTAATTTATTAATAAGTAAATATATCGAAAAAGGGACAAAATCTTTGTCATAAAAAGTCCCTAATAATGATGCAGAATTCTCCATAGATAATTACAGTAGTTTGGGTGTATATAATAAATACTACTGACATTATTTTTGAACTGGTCATACTGAAATAACCAGCCACAAATAACTTATAAGCTATTTTGATTCATCTCTTGTAAGTGTTTATCATGTGTATTTACAATGTCAGAAAAAATTGTCTCATTTAAGTGAGAAATGTATATGTTAATCTGATGCAGTAAATCTTATTTACAAAGGGGGACTTGGAACTTCTGAATTTACTTCACTTTACCATATTTTTTATGTATCAATCTTTACATTAAGATATTTATATAGAAAAAAATATTGCATATTAGCAATATACATATTAATCTTTTACATCATTCTTGTAGCAACTGGGTATGCTCATTGATATTAACACATATGGCAGTATTAACAACAAGAGGCCCATGGGCCACATCGCTCACTTGAGCAATGATAGACATACTAAAATCAGCTTTATGGAGTCATATACAAAATATCTTAACAATGTTGTATAATAGATCCTGTATATAAAAGAAAATCCCCTGCATATTATTATGTATTGACCCCCTTTGTAACAGGATGATTTTACAGTCATATAAACCTACATCAAACTTTGAACCCCTTGTGAGGCCTAAGAATTGTCCAGGGGCCAAAGTCTAAAGTCTAAACAATTTTAAAAAATCAACAAAAATTCAAAATTGGTTGCATATAAGTAAAACCATAAATAATAACATTTGAATTTTTGTGGATAATTTAAAAGTTTTCGTTTGTAAAATTGAAGCCCCCACCCATGTGGCCCAACCCTCCTCCTGAAGATTATGATTTTGACAAAATTTTATCTACACGATCTGAACTGAATTTTCTAGGCAAATGATTTTTAAAGATATCTCCCTATATATTCCTATGTAAAAGTTCAACCCCCCCCTATTATGGCCCCACCCTACTCCCAGTATTATGATTTTAACAAACTTGAATCTTCCACATAAGTTACAGCTTTTCTGACCGATCGGTTTCTGAGAAGAAGATTTTTAAAGATTTTTCTCTATATATCTATTCTGATGTGAAAATTTGACACCCGCCCCCCCCCCCCCCCCCACTGTGGCCCACTCTACCCCTGGGGATCATGATTTTATCAAACATGAATCTACCCTAACCGAGGATGCTTTCATACAAGTTTCAGTTTTTCTGGCTGATCGGTTTCTCACTGGGTAGATTTTTAAAGATTTTTCTCTATATATTCCTATGTAAAAATTGAACCCCCGTTGTGGCCCCACCCTACCCACGGGGATCATGATTTGAACAAACTTGAATCTAAACTACCTGAGGATGGTTCCACATAAGTTCATCTTTTCTGGCCAAATGGTTTTTGAGAAAAAAAATTTTGAAACTACCAACAAATGTTCAATGATTTGTTAATTATCTCCCTTTGAAAGAGGGCATGGTCCTTCATGTTATATAATATTATTAGTTCAAGGTCATAGCATAGCTATCTGTTTACAGATCTCTTTCTTGCTACGCGAGAAACTGCAGATAGAAAGTGAGCGCATGGAGCAAAGTGAAGTTCTTATTAGGGTCACTGAGCCGACTATATGGGTCAACTCTCTTGCCATTACTAAAAAATCCGGTTCTGGCAAGCTGAGATGGCAAAAATGGCTTGATTCTCGTGATCTCAATTAAGCAATTTTACGTCCCCACTTCCGTATGAAAACTTTAGAGGATTTAATTCCGAACTTAACTGGCGTTTGATACTTTTCAAAACTTGACGCGTGTTTGGGCTATTGGGCTATAAAATTGACCGAAAAGTCATCACAATTGATTACTTTTAACACGCCTAACGGTAGATACCGATTTTTGCGCATGCCCTTTGGCATCTGATCTGCCCAAGACGAATTTCAGCGCAAAATAGACAAAATCTATGAAGGATTGTAAGGCGTCACAACACTTGTCGACGAAATCCTAGTTTATGGCAAAACACGCGAAGAGCACTACGCAAAAATACGGAATGTCTTGACGCGATCTCGCGAAGAATGGGTCAAGTTTAACTCCGACAAACTCGCTGTTGGACGTAACAATATTCCATATTTTGGACACATACTTTCCGCAGACGGTCTTAAGCCGGATTCCGGCAAAATCGTCGCTGTTCGCGATATGGGACAACCTCGAGACTGCGAGACGCTTGAGATGGTTCTCTGAATGATTAATTATCTAGCATAATTCTCTCCAAACTTATCCGAGATTACGCACCCGATGCGACAGTTCTTGCAGAATACCTCTGAGTTCATATGGGATGAACCACAAGCTAGCGCATTTTAGAAAGTCCTGGTCCGGTACTAGCGTACTTTGATCCTGAAAATTCCGTCACACTACAGGTCGATGCATCTAAGTATGGACTTGGCGTAGTTTTCCTACAACACTCTAGACCCGTCGCATACGCCATCTAAAACGATGACCTCAAGCGAAATTAACTAAGCGCAAATAGAAAAAGTAATATTAGCAATTCAGTTCGGTTGTAAGCGCTTCCATCAGTATGTTTACGGCAGACGCTTTACGGTTGAAACAGACCATAGAACCCTCATCTTCATTATGAAGAAACTATTAGCTGCAACCCCCGCGACACTGCAACAAATGCTCTTACAGCTACATCGATACGACATCGATATTGTCCACAAAGCCGACAAGGACACACCGGTAGCTGATGCGCTTTCGCGTAAATTTCTTAGTGATACTTACCCAGAGGTCTCTAATAGAATAGACACGCTAGTACACAGTGTCATGTCGAGCATTCCGATCAACGACACTCGATTAGATGAGACATGTGTCATCATGTCCGCTGATCCTCAGAGTCTCGAGCTGAAGCGCACCATTATAAATGGTTGGCCAAGCAATCAACGCGACTGTTCACCGTTAGTCAAAGAATTTTGGAACTTTCGCGACGAGTTTGATGTAGCTAATGACGTGATAGTCAAGGGCAACCGTATTTTGTTCCGAAGGGACAAAGGCAGATTATGCTTGAACGCATGCACACCGCCCGCATGGGTTTTAAGCGCAACGCTAACCCAAAAGAACCTCTTATGCCTCATGAGGTCCCTGATCGTAACTGGCAAATAGTAGCCACTGACGTGTTCAGTTGGGATTGATAAGATTTTGTTACCATAACTGACTATTACAGTCGTTACTTTGTGGTATACACTCTCCGAAATACTCTAGCAGGAACAGTCATTCAACAAATCAAACTTGCACTTGGGATACCCGAGAAACTTTTATCCGATAACAGCCCCCAGTATTCTTACGATGAGTTTGCTAAACTCAGTAAAGAGTACGTATTTATTCACGCGATGTCAAGTCAAACTCACGCGCAGTCTAATGGTCTCGCCGAGAAAACGGTATACACCTTTAAACACATGTTTGATAAATGTAAGGCTGACCGTAAGGACCCTTATCTGAGTATCCTTGAATACTTGAACACTCCATTAGAAGGTAATACCTCTCCGGCGCAAGCTTTGAGTATTCGACGTCTTCGATCCATCATACCTTCAACTCGCGAAGAGTTGCAACCGAAACCCGTCAATCATGAGCAATTTCGGAACCAGCTTGTCCTTACTCGACAAAAACAAAGTAAATACTATTCAAGACAATCCACAGTACTTCTCTTGATATGGGTGAAACTGTGAGAATTAAAAAACAAGGTACTTGGGTTCCGTCAACTGTAACTGGTCAAGTTGATCCTCGTTAATGCACACTAAGAACGACTGATGGCCGAAAGTACCGTCGGAATAGGCACGATTTAATAAAGTCCCGCGAGGCTACCCTACAGGAATTTGAACCACCTACCATTTTGAGTCGTGATGATGAATCTACTACCCCATTAGCCATTAAGCAGAGCCCCATTAAGGTCCTAGTCCCACCTTTGGCAATTCCCACTATACGTTCAGACAATTTGTCTACGAGTGACCTAACTTCTAAAACTTCAGATAGTGTCCGAGCAAGTACTGTAAATTGTGTATTATGTATGTGCTTGATCGTGTTTTTTTTAGAGCATGACACTGCATTCTTTTAAAAAGGGGGATATGTAATAATATTGATTTTGTATTTTGAGATTTCCCCTTTACGTCACAATGGTCATGCTGTGTTTTATGTGAACCACGTTTTTTGTGTTATATAGTATTTTCGAGGGTTTCAATAAAGACACACGTGTTTAAGGAACTACCCTTTCTTATATTTCTAACACCTGAAAATATTACAGTCATATAGAGAAAACATTTGATGAATTTTCATGGATTTTATAGACGTTTTATTTACATATTATAAGAATTGCGATGATTATTACTTTTGTTTTACATTAACTTATCAAACGTTTATTTTATGTATTTTCTTATTTAACATTTTTTGCAGTCCCGTATTGTACTTAAATTTGTTTATTTAAAATTTGCAAATCTCAAGCACATCCAAAAACAAAGATTCGATCGCCTTCTAAAAAAGAATGATTTGTGTTTTAAAAACAACACTAACATTTAACACCCGAACTAAAAATATGTGAACTCTAGTATAGCTTCATTAAATTAGGCATATTTGAATAACACCATTGAAAAAAGTAGGGTTATAATATAGATTCATTAAATAAGGCATATTTGAATAACACCATTGAAATAACTAAGGTTCAGCTGACATTACGTCTACAACAGTTAAATTTCCTAACGAAGATAATTATTTTGCATTTTATTAAATTAACAGTCAGTGTACATGTATGCAATATTCAAACCTATAGAACCTTTGGATAACTACATGTAGTAAATATTTTGAGTTCAATTTGTCAGTTTTACTCTTCATATAGGCGAGCTGTGCATATATAAACATTTTTTTATAAGATAAGTACCATTTGTTAACAAATTAAAGATCCTCATATTAATATACATTGATAGTTTTTGTCAACTAATATACATTTTTATGTGCGTATATTATGTTTATAAGGGACATTAGTTTCAACCAGATTAAAAGTATAGACTACGATACCTTTGAAGACACAGTGCACCTTGAGGAACTGTAAGTAATGCGAGAGAAATTTCACTTGTTCATACAGTAAAAATTGTTGTAAGGGGGAATCATTACCTTTTCTATTTTTTTTTTGACAGGGATTTATCAGTCAACACTATTTCCGAACTTCGAACAAAAGTCTTCTATCGTCTCTTCAACCTGAGAGCATTGTGAGTTATCTTAATTAATTTATATGTCATTATCTTTGATAAGTCTATGAACATATTTTTTTAAAGCCCACCACTTTAAGGTTAATTATTATGTAATTAACCACGTTTTGTGTATTAAAAAATTAACTTGTAAAACATTTCTTCAATATAGATAAATTGATAAACAGTGACGATGAAAAAAGTCGAACTATGCAATGTTTTATACCATTATATTTGCTTCCTTTACTGAAAAACGATATAGCACAGGGAATGGGAGAAATTCAAATAAGACATCGGTTCAAATCTAACAAAGTTTTAGTGCTATTTCCATCTGTTATTCATAATTCCATATGTCAATTAAAAAATGAGATCAGAAGGTTTACATTTGGTATATTTAAAAATTTTAGAGTATTTAATTTACCAAAATCCTGAGTGCATTCCCAATAAATCCGTATATGTTGTAGTTTAAACGATGTATTGTTGATGATAATGATGAAACTAATCTAAATGTGAGATTTGCCTTTAAAAATTCCACATTTCAATAATATCCTGTATGCGTTCGAGATAAATTTAACTGCAATAACAATCAAACACACTTTAGAACAAAATTTTCTACTGCTATTTACATTTGAATATGAATATGCTAGTTCAGCTGCTCTTAAATTAAAATTAAATATTTGTTTAGTGTAAATTGGAATACAAAAACTTTCTACGTTTAAGGTTTAGTTTCTCTAGATATGTTTTCATGATCATAATATCGTTACTCATATTTTTAGATTTTGTTGTTGAACATTGAAAAATGTTTCTCATTCTTATTAAAATATTCGTGGTAGTAAGTCACCGGCACCTCGAACCTCCCAAAAAAAGAAACTAAAAAAATAACACCAAAAAACAAAACAAAACATCAAAACAAAAACCCAAGTATGTTTTTTGAAGCTGACATAATACGCATTATTTCCCTTTTATATCCGACTACCGCCATATTAGTTTTCAATTTCTATAGTTCGACTCATCGCTACTCACTCCTTATATAGCCCAAGACTTGCTCTACTAGTCATACCTTGCCGTATTTAGATATTTTATTCATCCGAACACTTTACAAAGAACGGACAGATTTGTAGAAACGCGTTTTGAAGAAAATGACTACTATTGCTTTTGTAAGGAATATCCAAGGAAAGACGAAACAAAACATGCTAAAATTCATGCACACATATTTAAAAAAAATATTAAACCCCTGTAGAACGTTTCCCTGTGTCATACAGTTACATGCTGGAATTCCCCAGGGTACCAATTGTGCCCCATTGTTAGCAGACCTATTTAAGTATTCATATGAAGCAGAATTTATTCAAAAACTTGTACGTAAAAAAACATAAATCACTCGCTGAGGCCTTCAACTCAACATTCAGGTGTATCGACTACGTATTAGCAATCAACAATTGTTACTTCCGTGCCTACGTCGACTCGATATATCCCAGTGAACTTGAAAATACCACAGATCTGCGTCATCTGTTTCATATTGAATATTTTACTGGAAATGGACATTGATGGTAACCTAACAACAAACCTTTATGATAATTCCGTTTTACCCGATTACGACAAAGAGCACACGGTGGGTGTGACCGTTCAGCAGAGGATGTTCACTTCTCCATGGCACCTGATCCTACCTCTTTTTTTAAGTGGTCCGTGTTCCCTTTGCTCCCGTTTTGTAATTTTCCTTTGTTTTTTTTTAATTTGAACACTGTTCATTATCACCACATGTCATGTATTTCATTGTCCATGCTAAACCATACACTGTTGTAGATCGTGTATGGACTCGTGTTTTCTGATAAAAAGACAGCTACTTCCTTGGATTTACTATTGCTTATTTACTATGTTGAATATACTACAGCCTGGGTCTATAATTTATTTTAGACGTATATGCACGGTGTATGACAAAACACGTGTTCGATATTCACGCGAACGAAGACAATACTATTTGTGCATTATAATTCGGATACTTCGCCAATTACTTAACTGAAATATCATACCTTTTTATTTCTTTAAAAAAAATTATTACAAAGCATAGTCCATGCAAACTGAATGCCTCGATCGGATAGCAACCGACCGTACCTTTCTCGACTGGTATATACCCCTGTGGCAGTTGAGGTCCAATCGAGACTAATATGGCGACCAAATACTATTATGAATTTGTTAGCTTTAAGATTAACTAATTGCAGTATATTTACAGTTTTAATCTATTGCCTGATGACACAACATGTACATGCATATTTTGCCTTTTTAGATTTATGAGATACAATCAGATTGACACGGTAGAAAACAAAGCTTTTGAGGGATTAACAAATCTTGAAATTCCGTACGTATACTTTGAGTGAAATTATTATTTCAGAAAGATATTTTTCGTAATTTTCGTAAATTTTATACTTTTAAACACTGGATGAGTGAGATTAAATCATCTATATTCCGAGAATATTCAAATGGTGCAGTTTGAAAATTGCTGAACAGATAGGTGGATTTTCAAAGAAGTTGATTAAAAAAAATCCACATACCCTATGAATGAAAAGATGACAATAACAAATTAAACCGTCAACCATCTCAAAAAAAAGAAAAAAAAAGAAATACAAATTCAAGGCAGAGCAACGCGGACCTCCAAAAAGATAGAGGTAGGATCAAGTGCCATGGAAAACAAAACATGAACTGTTTAATAATGCTAATTAAATGAGCGTTTTGAAATGCATTATTTTATCATTCTACACGTATTTGGTTTCAACGCAATATGCAAACAATTTTCATTTTCCGGTCTCTTTTTAATTATAGAGATTTATCTGAAAACAGATAATCGGAAATATCTGGAAAGATGCTATCGTACCAAATCTAATGAAACTGTAAGTAATTTTTTCATCAATTTAAAGTAAAGTGCATAAACATGAATCCTTACTTGCAAATTTGTGTCGATAAAAATGCTTAAAGAAGGTGTGAAAAGAAGATTGATTTTAAGAAGTATGCTATGTTTGGTACATATATCTCAACTCGCTAAATTCAAGACATATCTTATACAAAAAGTACCCACATTTGAAAAAGATATCCCGAGTATGTTGTTTTAGTAGGTAACTTTAGCAATATATAGGTAAAGCTGACATGGGTTCATAAATACACATTATTTCCCTTTTATATACAACAACCGCCATATAAGTTGCCGATTTCTATTGTTCTGTTCATAGCTACACATCCCTAGATAAGGCGATAGCACTATTCATATATCACCGCATTCAGGTATTGTATTCACCTGAACAAGTTATATTGGGCAGAAAGACTTTTCAGGAACGCGTTTTAAAAATAATGACAACCTCTACTTTGTTTAGGAATATCCAATGAAAGACAAAACTAAACAAAACATACTGAAATCCAGGCACACATATTTCGAAAATCATTGATAGTTGTATAACGTTTCCATGGGTCATACTGTTATATCACCGCACATGCGCAAAGCACACGCGTAAAGCATGTAGATCGTGCAGTGAAACTGATAAAAACGACAACATGATGTTACTTTCTTCGATTAACTATCGCTTATTTACTAAGTTGGATGTAGTGCGGCCGGGGTATACAATATGATGCAGACGTTAGGCACTCTGAATGAACGACACGCGTGTTCGATGTACACGCTAAGTAAGGCAGTACTATTTGTGCAAGATAATGCAGATACCTTGGAAATTCTTTCATAAAGTATACCGGGGACCGTCTTTCTTCTATTTTAAATTAATTGTAGCTTCTTTGATTTCATTTTCTCAAGCAATTTACTACAAAGTGTAGTTCATGCCTTTAGAAGTCCGTGTAACATTTAAAATGCCTCGATCGGGAACAACCGACTGTAATTTTCACGACCGGTATACACACACCGGAAGCAGTTGAGCTGTTTGTAAATTATGCATTGACCAGGGCCGCATTTTACAAAAGAACTTACGACTTACGACCAAATTAATAAATGCCTATAGATCACTTACAAATCAATATTTCAATTTTACGGCTATAAAATATAACTATAGATTTCCAAATAGTTAAAAATTACTGGTTTTGTATAAATATTGTTCACTAAAGATAGTTCCATGAAATTGAAAATAATACGACTTAGTCGTAAGTTCTTTTGTAAAACGCAGCCCTGTATTACAATTTTATGTTAGTAATTTCCTGACTTGGAAAAAGTATGCAAAAAAATTGATAATTTCATTGCGACTAAGAAACACGGCGATGTAAGATGTGCGTCCACAAAACGACTGCTACAGCGAAACACTTTTAACTTTTAAGATGTTTGCGGCTTATATAGGAGTTGTAGAAATAGCGACGATGAAAGAGGAATATGGTGGACAATGCCCTTTACTAGTAGTGTTCATATTTAATAATAAAAATGGCATAAGTTCAGTTGACAAATCACAAACTGGAATTCAGTCTAAAAATGGCCACGACCATCGAGCTTTCTTAAATTGGGAAAATTATTCTGCAATGAACATAGCCAAAGAGGGTCTTTAAACGTAAAAAAAACCCACTACTTGTAGTAGTATTTCCGAGTGCAGTACGCATCATCTGACATAGTTCTAGACATTATACATACATAGAAAAAAATCAGAAACTTGGAAAAAATGTAACTAGTATGGTTTGAGAAAATACATGTCAAGTTTAAGCATTAACTGTATGTGTAGTATACAGATATTTCAAAGTCTGTCATATCTCAACCACGGTGGGGGTGGGGGTTGCTACAAAATCATATTGTATTATATAGAGAATAGTGTCCTGATGCAAAACTTATATAACTAAATGAATGCGAAAAGATATTCGAATAATGATGTTTTATATTGAATCAAACGAATACCACTTGTGGTCACCGCAATCTGAGAACGTGTGTGCAAAGGATGACTGCACTAAAGGACATGATATATTTGCGAGAAAATAAACTTTTAAAACAAGAATTTTTCTTTCAATTACAGAAATGGTCAACATCTAAACTGATACTTTACGTAATTGCGTTAAATAAAAGTATGTTGTTACCAAGTACTAACTTGTTTTTATAGGCGGGGGTCATCGCGATTTCTTGAATCTCCATACGATAATGAGGACGCCCACTTTTATACTGACTTCATACGTAGTCAGCGCATGTTTGTCTATTGTTCTCCGTTTAACAGTAGTTGTATATTTGCATTATCAAAGTTATGGCAAAGGGAGATTAATAGACAAACATGCGCTCATGGTTTAAATGAGAAAAAAAACTGCTTCTTTTTACTTTCGCTTTACCTGTTGTAACCAATGGTTGCTGCATGTTGAATATTATAGTTCACCACGTGATTTCTCACCTCAGGTATCTTTGTGAATACAAAATTGTATCACGTGACTTGTAAGGAAGCATGCTATGTGCTAACTAGGACAATGTTTTCGAACACGTTAAGTTGTCAAGGAAATCCAGGAAATCACTGACTGGCGTCAACATATTAATATCTTTTGGACATATTTGAACTTCACAGGGATATACTACTGTATACAGGGCTATATTCGCCACGTGTAATGTTCGCCCTTCTAAACTTGCAAACAGATTCGCCCCGTCTTGAATTCGCCCAGACACTTGTTTTTTAAGAGAGATAATTTGAGACATTGGATTTCGCCCAGTTTTAAATTCGCCTGATGACAATGAGGGCGAAAGGAGCGAATATAAAACGGGGCGAATATTTCCCTGTATACAGTATGTATTATGTAAGTTTGGTGTGCAATATCGCTTTCATATTATGACTATTTAAGTTTAACTTATTCAAATCCAATAGATAGAACGATTTTACTTTATCCTGATCTTTCTAGTAGCACTGAATTAGCAAGGAATATACACAGAAAAAGAAGTTTGCTCTGGATTTTGCATGAAATATGTTCTGCCTTTTATGGCTGTCCAGGTTATCGTTAGTTCTAAAAATGGGGTATATGTGCTCTGCAAAGGGTTATAACACAGGATGTGTAATATTTTTACTGTTCATACAACCGACGTTGTTTATAATTAACTTATCACCATCGTTTTAGAAGTGGTTATTTTTTTATTTAAAAAAATTGACCTTTCTGAATGTAGTTAGTTTATACTTGAATATGTATATGTAATAGATAACACAAAACTCGTGTTTAAGTTCAAAGTTGTCAATGCAATTACAGGTAGTCTGCTGTATTGGATCATGGGTATTGGACCAAGTACTCAAAGGGAGACAATCGTGAAAAGGGAACCCAGGTCGTAATGAGCAAGAACACCATTCCTCCAATTTTTATTTTCACGATAGGACCAATTTATTTTGTTTATTGTAAAACAATATAATGTCCACTGTTTACTTGATTCAACTTACTGGAGGGTTAAGGCAATAAAAAGACAAATTACAAAGTTATAGTTTTTTTGTTGTTGATATCATAGCTATGTAACTAAACAGTAAATATCCCCACTTTTAATACATTTTCGTTGTAAGCCTGTTTCTCTCCACAAAAAATAACACCCTTTTGTTATTGAATTATTAAAAAGCACAACAACAAAAAATTTAAAAAATAAAAATAGGTTTAAAAGAAAATGTCACCAGATAAATAAACATTCATTTTTATAACTTCTTAAGCACCACTGATTGTAATGAACTTTAAGGCAAATTGTAAATTGGCAGATGTATTAGTAAATTATATAAATGCTTTTATTAAAAGATCACACAATAATTAACAAAGCGAAATATTGTGTTATTTCTTCAGTAGAAGAAACGCTAGACGAAAGTTCTAATTATGGTTCAAAGTATTGTATTGTTATCTTTGAAATACATTCATTTGAGGAACTCAATTTGAAATATTCTGAATTTTAAACTTATCATTAAAGAACTGTCAGAGTTGACGATTCTTTAGGGATCTGCCTTAAGCTAGTATTTGGTCAAGACTTCAGTCCTCATTTAAAAGGTTAAAGGATTTAATGCATTTGATTAATGCAAAAATTATTGACAGTAATTAAATTGTTAATAGAAGTTGTCATGGCTTTCTATCCCTTATAGAAATGTACAAAAGCTCATATCTCTGAAGTAAATGTTTCCTGTAAAACTATAGGCAAATGAAAGTTCTCGAACATACGGCTTTTAAATTGCATTATACAGATAGTCTGAATCATTATATTCAATTACATACATATCAAATCCATCACAGCACTTGTCCATAATTGTGACGTTTGTCATATACAATATCACGACTTTTTTTATATAACTTCCCTTTGATGATAGTATAATTCAAAATAAGGGCAAAATTATTTTTTTCATTACAGTCACCATATAAATATATATTTTATAAACACTTCTAAATACAATGCACATCAATAAAAGATATCTTTCCTTTGTCAAAAATAAACCTACTCGCTTTAGACTTTTTAAGAATTGTATTGCTTTATTACTAGGGCCAATCAAAAAACAATACGAAGACAATGTGGCTGTATTTCAAATATTTTTCATGAAATCATAATATATTAATTCATGCAGTTACACTTCTTTTATTGGTTTACGAAGTTTCATTCCATTTGATGTAAAGTTATTTTTTGTTATCTGATTTTAAAAACATGTTTTGTCATCACGGCGCACGGTAACGTTCAAAACATGACGTCGACATGACGCGCGTACAGTAAATAGAAATACCCAATATTCTTATCACGCTGAGTCTATTGTGTTTTTAACCTTACAACTAAAAACATCACCATATTACTTGACATCTTATTTGTTCGAGAATAATAAGTTACTTATCAGAAGTTTTCATTTTTTTACCGTATGTCTTTCAGTTTACAGTATGAGAACCCTGCACGTCAGATGACACTATTTATTCTTTCGGGCTGGTTGATGTCCAAAATACAGTTACCATCACCTACACAAGATGTATTAAAATTGAACACATATGTGCAAAAAAGTTTTGGCATAATATTTGCACCATTAAACATTTTCACAGTTTGTATTGGCTTTTTCCCCGAGTTAAATCCATACTGTTTGTATCTCTCGTTGCGCCGTGACGTCAGCGACGTTAACGTTTTTAGTCAATTTTAAAGAGGACTATCTTTCTTTAGTAACTGATATCTACTCAACAAAACAATATATCTCGTCATTGTTTGGTACATACAATTGCAAGACAATATTTTATTTGAGATTTCAATATTATTTGGTTTTAAGTCCAATTTGTAGAAATATTACTTTTGACATTTTGTGGTTTATTGTTGACATAACAAGTTTTGACCGTACGCTGTGACTTCATTTTTGCAGGATTAAATTTTGAATAGTTCTTAGAAATAAAGGAATATATTTAATTTTTTTTATTTCAAACTATTTGAAACTAGTACTAAATTATGTCTACCAAATTCAGTAGCAATATGACTTTAAGTAAATTAGCTATAGTAAAAGTCTTCGTATTATTTTATTGACCCTCGTATATGTGAAAAGAAGTACCACAATTTCTAAATTAATATTACTATTACATAGATTAATAGTTAAATCGCAAATCATACGGAGCTTACTTAAATAGCATTCGTTCACAATCAGTTTAAGGTTTATATTTCTGTGTACACCCGTATTCATGTTTCATGATAACGTTTGGCTTGGGAAAATAATTATAAATAAATAGCAGAGCAGATATAGAGTTTAAGGTTGCACTTCCGTTTCGTGACGTTCAAGTACGATTTTTTGAAATAAACAATGAAATAAATAATAATAATATGCATGTCTTCTTCCACAATCGTTTTGTGCATTTAAAACATCCTAGCGTTATAGGTTTAACCAGAAAGTGATTTTAACCTTTAAAATACAGTGTCGGTTAAACTTTAACAATTTGAAAAAGCGAGATTTTATATTTAGTAAATAAATATTTGAATTGCTTTTTTATCTATATAGACATCTAATTGTGTCCAATATCACTTTTTATCATTCTGCTATTGTTATTGTTGTAAGATTTACGCAAACAGTGTGAGTGTATCTTAGCTACATACAACCATATGTGGTTCATTTAAAAACGGATTATTTGTTTCATGTCAAGCTGCAATATTTACAAAAATAAGTGGGAGTGTGGAAATACTTGAATTGAGAGTTTCCCATTCGTATTTAGATGTTAATCAAGCATTGATTATACGTTTAATCATGATAACTGATTCGTATCTTCAACCCTTTTAATAATGCGGACATATTATTCAATAAACACATGATCTTGGTCAGTACCAGTCTCCCTGTGCCACAAAAGACTCAAAAGCACGGCATTTCTTTCTCATCGTCCACATAATTTAATTCGAAACGTCCGGTTTATAAATATTTATGGGTGACACGTTGTATGATGTATATAAAAACTACTTATAATGACACTTGGGAAGCCGACTGGAGTAAGCATTGCAAATTATATAACAAAGAAACATTGCATGAACGATTTAAATGTTTTTTCCTAATTATATGCTAGTTTTTTAAACTCCATTAATCTGCAACCACGTAAAGGCAGTAAGACATAACAATATGTTTGAAAAATATAAGGATTTTATAGAAATTAAACCTTTTTTATGGTTTTAATTGTACTTTTGCTGTACTATGCTGGCTGTTGCTAAGATATGACAATTGATGCATATGTGTTAGAAGTTTTCATGAATACTTCAATGGGATACAATATTCAATGAATCAAGTTGTACAAAATTGGCCGTGCGGTTAAAGTATTCAGTTTATCATCTTGAGATTTTGTGGGAAAATAAGATTCAAAACACAACCACTACATATATCCATTGATGGATTCTAGTTCATTAAAGATTTAACAAATATGCTAGTTTTGGCATTTCATTGCGTCATTATGAAAATATACAAATTCCCATGATTGATAACATACTGCAAAAAGTGGAGGCAGTGCCTTTTAAATCAGATTTCTATTTGTTAAACTAAAATAAAATGATGATACCTGCCTCAAAAAAGAATATCAACTCAAAAATATTATAGCTACATTTAGAATTAACAAATCTGCTTGTATATCCTGAAACAATCGAAACCGACAGAAATCGCACGGCCCAAGAGACCTAAAAGCAGGACAAGTCAAAGGAAGAATTTGGACCATCTAACGCTGCTTAAAACTTAGTGGAACAGGTAATTCTCTCCTCCCAGTGAACTTAAAAAGTGTAAGAAGATCGGTCAGGCTGCAACTGTAGAGGAACCAAGACGGAAAAACACTAAAACGCATATATTTAGAGTTGGTCAAAATGTTATTCATTTCTCTTTTTATAATAATGTTTATTATTTCCAATTCACAAATGAAAAATTCTTTAGTTTTTGAAAACGTGAAATCGGCGATCATAATATAATACATCAAGCATGCGAAAGCACTAAAATATTGCAATTGGTAAGATAGCCTTCGCAGAAGTCTGAAAAAATGCAGTGTTTTAAGGATTCAAATTACATTTTACCTGTTCAAACAATTATTAAGCTTTACCCAGTTAATTGTTTTTATTTTGATGTAATTAATTTTGGTCTTCATTGGTTTTCTAGTGGTGGATAATTTTCTTCTCAGTAGACACTTTCATATCAGTAGGCACTGACATGCGTTTAATATTGTAATCCGTACATTCAGCAGTTAAAGCTCAAACTTTATAACAATTTTTGTTCGATTGGAAAGGAAATTAAATCGCCATGGCGTAACGGGTATATTTAAGGCTCACCTCTATAACATTAGAGCATTTCTGCTTTTGATGCTGTATTTTTTTTGGGGGGGGGGGAATGAAAGCAGGTCGTTTAGATTGTAAGATGAACAAAGCACATATTGGGTATCAACTCTTTGGTAAAACTCAACAACAATAGCATTATTCATTATTAAATACAGAACATTTATATCTTGACACTAGAATCTCTTCTTTCCATCAGAAGATACACTTGACAATCTTACAAAAGGTCAGGTTTACTCACGTAAACTGTAAACATACACGTAGATGATATATTTGTTCGTTATCAACAACTGGTTACCTTTTGTAGTGTTTACTGGGTTAACCAATGTTGATTTTCTCAATGTCACTCATAATATAAAATGCTTCATGCTTTTTATTGTTCCCGTGCTTCCATAAATAATGTTTGTTGGTATTTACATGCTTCAAAAATCGGAGGGTTTTAAGTTACAACAAATGATAATTTACCAACCAAGTAAGGATATTTTTCGGATTGTGAACTTCATTTACAAATCAAGTGCATCGTTAACATCATGACAATAACCCAATTTATATCGAATAGTGAATTTCGGTTGTTTACATTAAAGCAGAACGACACCATTTACTTAAAGCTGATATGGAGTTATAAATACGCATTATTTCTTTTTTTATATACGACTACCGCCATATTAATTGTCGATTTCTCTTGTTCTGCTCATCGCTACACACCCCCTATACAAGGCCAAAAGCACTATTCATTCTTCATCGAGTTCATGCATTTCACTTACCCGAACACGTTACACTGGACGCAAAATGTGAATAAACGTGCATTGAACAAAAACAATATGACGACCACTGCACTGGTAAGTGGTGAAAGACGAAACAAAACAGACTGAAATTCAGGAACACATATTTCAGAAATCATCGATCATTATAGAAAATTCTCCCGTGTCTTTTTGTAACAAAAGTGTACCCGCGCTAACAACACACTGTAACAGATTGTGCAGTGATAGGATGGACTTAAGAAAACGAAGTGTTTTGTTTAGAAACTGATAAAAGTAATGTTACGCTGTTTATACATTTTTGATTTACTATCACTTATTTACTATATATTTTAGATGTACTGCGGCCTTTATACAATAAGATGCAAATGTTATGCACTCTGTATGAATTGCACACGTGTTCGATGTGCATGCGAAGTAAGACAGCGCAACACTGTCAGTGTAAAATATTGCAGTACATTGGGAATTGTAATGATAAACCATCATTTAATTTTTATTGATTGTAGTTTCCTTTATTCACTTTATCAACCATATTACTACCTTGTATAATTATATCATTTTGAAGTCCGTGCAACCCGAATGCTTCGTCGGAAAACAACCGATCGTAACTTTCTTGGCCGGTATATATACCCCAGTGACAGTTGAAGAGCGATCGAAACTAATATGGCGAAATACTTTTATGAATTCATGTCAGCTTTAAGCATTGATTGCTTATTTTTAGATATCGTCGGTCCTATAACACACCAGGCCGTGCAGACAAATTGAATACAGCGTTAGCGCGGTATGATAATTTGTCAGCACAGCTTGGTGTGTTATAGGACCAACGAAATGTGCAATGTGCCTAACAATCACTCAATTATCCTGTGGGTAAGTTTAAATTATTGGAAGAGCAACTATAACAGCCACAAGCGTGAACTTTGATTTTCACTTGTGACGTTGCACTTTAACCGTATTTAACGTTTTTAACTTGTCATAAAACGCATAATAATGAAAAATTATCTAAGTTTACCTAGTTTGAAGTAAAATAATAAGGTTTTGCTCAATAATATATGCAATCAAAGACATAAAACAACCTTAAATGCATCGTCAATTCTCATTTTATAGAGGAAAATTGACGAAAATACCAATACCTTTGTGATGTTACCATGGAAACCGTTAAAGATTATTGGAAAACAATTTTTAACGATTTTTTATTTAAAAACCGAATTGGGTAACCATTTAAGGGCAATTGTCAAGAATTTGGTCAAAAATTATTTTTAGGATTTCAATGTTTAAAATGATTCAGTAATGCATATTTAATAGGCAAAATTTGAGTGTCATTCCTTGAGTTATTAGCGAGTAACAGAGCTAACAATTCTTTGCTATGTAAAGCTTCTGTTTACATTTTGAATGTTGAAGAAACATTTTGGTTTTAGAACAAAAATGAATGTGTAAAATGTTAGAAACTGTTTATTTATGCTTAAATTAAAAAAAATAGACAAATCAGATTGAAAAAGATTTTAAATTTTTTACTGGTATATTGAGCCTATGTTAACAAAAAACAGGTCACGAGTCTTGTTTACATAACAAAAAATTGTGAGCCCTGTATGTTGTTTGTAACTCTACGGCTGACTCTCAAATTTCATTTGATTATTAGAAATACATTCCTAAAATATTGTAAATATTAAAAACAAAACACAAAATTTGACCAAAATCGTGACCGTGCTCCTTTACTTCTAGCAACATTATCACTGTCTATGCAATATCCGTTTTATTTATGAAAAAGGACACCCGTTGCTATGGTAACAAGGTCAAGAAATAAGAAAAAAATATCGTTGTTAATAAATGCTTTTATTTCTGTTTTTAGAGATTTTGTTGTTGTTGAAACTTGTTAAATTTTATCTCAATTGCCATTATATACCACAAAACGCTTTGTTATGCAAACAAATGTGTTGTTGCTATGGATATAAAAGTTTCATAAAACATCACACAAACTTTTGTATTTTTTGAAAAGACCATTGCAACGGCAAATGTTTTTAGCAAAATTTATTTTTTTAAGTTGCACTAAAGTTGAGGACATACTTTATTTTCATTTTAAACAATTAATGTCAAACTCTAATATTTTATAGTTAATTAACTCTCAGTCAAAAATGCCTTAACATTTAAAAATTTTCCTAATTTACCATAGCAACGGTTCTAAAATTTTAATTTAAAAATCGTTATGACACAAATGTAATGGTTGATACAATATATTTTTGATTTGCAAATAAATTTCAAATTAAATTTCAAATTAAATGAAGAAATCATATTTTGAAATTTCTGTGTTGTTTACATGGAAATATGTGTTTCTCCATAAATGTTTATTTTTCTCTTGAAAAATGCATCTGTTCATAATATATTTTACTCTGGAACCCCAAAATTATTGCCATTACTCACAGTATGTTCTCATCTAAATATCCTGCCATGCTGTTTTTTTTTTAGTTTCAATTTTAAAGAATTTGTTATGAAAGCAGTTGAGAAAAAAATTGGACACAGTTTATACAAAAATCAACAAAAAATTAAACTACTTAATTAGCATTGTATCATTTTGATGTGTAATGTGTTTGTTCCTGTGCTTTGTGAGCAGTAATAGATTATTCAGCATAAATTTAAGTCTTTATAAACATTCTTTATTGAAACATTTATAGAATTTTATTTTGCAATGCATATGTTTTAAAAAAAAACAACTTATGTTACAAATAGCCAACAATATTCGTATTATACAATACAATTCAATAACAGGTAAATATTTCAGCTGTGGTTCCTGAACTTAACTAAAACCCAAAATGTTAATTATTTATTTACATTATCGACACATTCCTGTAATTTTAAAGCAATCCTATTGGTTCCTAAAGCTGATCTCACTTTGAAAACGTTTGTACATTCAAATTACCCAATCATTTAAGTGCTATTATATCGAGATTGTATTTCATTTGTTTACATCTTCTGCGTTTTATGAGCACTAGTATATTCCAAAATCAACGTGTATCTTCACTAAAATTACTGCGCTTATTCAATTTATAAAAGGAATTCAGTGATAACACGTTGTAGAACTTGAAATGCTTGTATAACGATTTAGGAATGAAGAGTTATATTATGAGCCTTAAAATGAATGGAACTTATTCTATCCTTTGGACGTTTCTTCTGTATGCGGTATGTTCTATTTGTATGACTGATGGTTGTCCTGCTGACTGTGATTGCAGTGGGTACACGTGTGGAACCGTGTATTGTTACAATCGAGGCCTGGAAAACGTTCCGACGGGGATACCCAATGATACATGTAAACTGTAAGTCATTGCCATATTTACTATATACTTATACTGCATGTAGAACTGATGACGATAATGATAACGAATAAAATAATATACGTAACAAATATAAAATTAAACAATTACCAATTAGTAACTAAAACATAATGCCTCTGTAAATGAATAAAATTGACTTTTACCTCTATCTATGGCACGCCAAATTCACAAAAAATGAGCTAAACATATTTTCACATTTGATAAATCAAATAAGATTTATCAACTGTTAACTATAGTTTACGAACCGCAAACTATAGTTAACGATTCGTTAAATATAGTTTTTATCTGCAAAACCATATTTAACGGTTGTAAACTATAGTCTACGATTGATAATTTAAGTTTATCTTTCTGTAAATAACGTTAACGGTAGATTTTGCTGATAAATGTAGATTCACTTCTGTGAACTAAAATTTGCATTCATAAACTATAGTTAATAGTTGTTAATCATAGTCCCACAATCGTGAAACTATATTTATCAGATATTTTATTTTAAGTTATAATTTAAACAAAGTAATGTTTCTTTTGTGATTCATGTGTGTTATGAAGGTATCGATCATTGCAGAGAAAGAAATTAAATAACCTGCTTACGCGGGTTATGTATTTTTTCTACCATGTCGCCACCTCCATATTACGGATGAATCACAAAAGAAAACATTTTCTGTTATAAATATAACTTTAAATAATTTCTTTATTCACAAACCTTACAGTCCACAAATCCATTCCGTATTAATATTCAAATCATTTTTCCTCAGAAATGTGAGAAAATTGGCAATTTCTTTTCTAAAATGTGGTCTCTTCTTAATACATGTTTTATAATTGTGTTAAGCTGGCTAATTATGACATGCAACATTATTTTCTTGGTTCTCAGGTCAAATGTTTTTAAAAATTTATACACATAACTTTCCAGATTTGATAAATACGTGCATTGCCACGTGTCATTTGTCAGCATATGAATCTACATAGCTACATATAAAAATATAACTATTCAGTACAAGAACTTAATATTTTAGTGCTTAATTAATACATATACATGTAAAAGACGATTATTGAGATAATAAACAAAAAAACAAAAAAAAACAAAACAAAATGTTCTATCTTTAAACTCAATTGGCTTCTTGGGGCTACTCAACAGACCTAAATAGTGTCAAAGAAATCTTGGGGGAGCCCGGCAGGTTCTGAGTAATTTGATTCTAAGAACGATGGCGAGAAAACCCTGGGGGAACCATGCAGGGTCTTCCATATCAAATGACTGAGGATGAAAACGAAACAAACCCTGGGGAGATCCCAGCTGGGTTTGCAGCTGACTAATAAACGGTCAATACATTAATAAAATTCCAAATTTCTTACGTTTACCGACCTTGGGGGAGCCCGGCAGGGTAAAGAACAGCACATGGGGGAGCCCGGCAGGTTAGCTGATATTCAAACTGAACTACCACAGAATAATGTATGATCATAGATACATTTGACAAATTTATCTAAAATATGATAAACATATGCCTAAAATGTTAATGAAATAAATTTGAATTGGGGCTTAAAAAGCCACACGAGTGGTCAGAAATACCCAATTGATGAAAACGAGAGCCCCAAGAAGATTGGGGATGTTTATATGATAAGTATAATGAAAGCGATACTCACATATGCATTGAAAAACTAAATAAAAATAAGATTTTTTTTAAAGCCTGGTTTCCTTTGTGCATCCTTTATAACTTGCGATTTGGTTCTAATGTATCTGGTGTAACCATTAGAAGACCATCGACCTAGTGTCTGAATTAAGTGGTCTTCGATTCCTGCCGATACAGCAAAAGTAGCAACGCCAATCCTAAAAGAATCCCCACAGTGTCATCTAAGTTTAATATCGACAACAAATGTCTTAGCATATTTATAAATGCTTCTCTAGTTAAAATAGCACCAAGATGTGAGAATATTGCCATCTTCTGTCCTAAAACGTGGTCTCTTCTTAATAACTGTGACGTGTTATAATTGTTTTAAGCTGGCTAATTAAGACATACAAAATAATTTTCTTGGTTCTCAGATTAATTTTTTTTTAAAACAGATCCAGCCGGGCGGTGAAATTAATCTTTTTATTTCTTAAAAAAAGATGCTGTAAAAGCGATCTTTGAAAGCAAAAATGGTACGCGGGTATGTTAAGGCTGCCCGATTGATTTCACAGCGATGTGTAGAAAGTCACTTGTCTGTACTTCATAAGATATGACATCATAGTTAACTTTGACGTCAGGATCAATATTCCTTTCGATCGTTCTTAGGGAATGTATCGTAACGTAATAAGTGAACTTTATTGTGTATTATAAACCCGCTTCATTCCTTTACATAGACGCTGTTGTAAATACTAGTGATACTAAATTCAATGTCGCCAATATGTAGTATCAAAAAGCAACAGTTTTTTTAAGCTTTGTATTATGGAAATAACTATTTATGAACTAATGGTTTTGAGACTTCCCCTTCTACGTGTAAACTAATGAATTGTGATATGTATATGCATGTAAAAAACAGCTTGGTGCAAGTGAAAGATCAATACAATCTTAGTATATCTTACCTGAAAATGGGAGAGAAAAAAAGTACCAATGTGAATCTTCCTAGGGGAAACCTACCAATTGACCCGATTTTGTGTAGATCGAGCTTAAAAGGTAAAAATGTGTCTAATTTCGATGGCGGTGCGAAATGTTTTGACAATTTTTCAAATATACGAACTATTTATATGAATTCCCAGCAAAAACTGCAAAACACATTACTTATCGAAGGATTTTTTTTAAAAATATTTTTGATTTAATGTCATTATTAACTTGCGCCGATGCGATTTATATAGATTATTTACCGTGTTAGGATACGCCCGTCACGTGCTTAAGAAAAATATATGACGTCACTAAAATGCATCAAATATTAGTGTTTGGTATCCCTGTTACTCTATGTAATAAAAGTTTAAAGAAATTCGCTCGGTTAAAATATTTTTTCGATAATTAAAATAGCACCGTTTTTCGGTATATAGTTTTAGCTTCGGACAGCCTTAACATAGCCGCGTAACCTTGCAATGCATGTATCGGTCTTAGAAATATTATATCAAATTAAATAAAATACTGAAAATTCCTTAGTTTTTACGAGTACTTAATTCTACGATTCAACCTTTTTACTGAAACTCGAAAGATTAAAAAATTGCTAACGCTAAATTTGTTTCATAATACCGTATAGTTTACATGTGTCCGAAGAATAAAAGCGAGATTTTGAAATCCGCGAGATGTAGTTCTCGCGATATTACGCGGATATCAATTCATCGCGTTTAATTAGTATTCTACAGAAAGATTTGTGTTTAAGCGTTATGGAATATTTAGTATCGTGCAAGCTGCAGGAAATCTACACGCATTTGTAGTTAAACGATGTTCCTCTTCATATCCTTGAGGCTGATAAATCTCGATGAAGATCCCTTAGTGTTATATAAAGGAACCATTGCCGGAATATTTGAACCAATAAGAACCACAATAACTGCAGACAGCGACGAGGCAACAGAAAACCCAAAGCTTCCTAACCACATTCAAACCCTATTGGACAATACTGACGGTCTTTCACCAGAAGAAAGAAAGAACGCAAATTCATTCCCTCGTAGGCATGTCAATGATCAAGGTCACACAAACTTGATTGAACATAAAATCGATACCGGAGATGCAAAGCCAACACGCCAACATCCAAGACGCGAACTTTTCCATCTGAAAAAAGAAAATTACACTTAGATCGACAGTATGCAGATACACAACAATGTCAGGCCGTATTCAAGTCCTTGAGCAAGTCCAATTGCACTAGTACGGAAGAAGGATGTATTTCTTAGAGTCTGGACTTCAGATAGTTCATCAATATGTCACTAAAAAATGCCTACCCGTTGCCAAGAATCGACGAATCGCTAGATGCGCTAGGCGGGTCTAAATAATTGTTTACTTTGGATATGATGAGCGGTTATTGGCAAATAGAAGTTGATGAGAGTGACAAACAGAAGACTGCCTTTACGTTACATAAAGGATTTTTCTAATTAAATGGTATGCTCTTTGACTTATGCAATGCGGCAGGAACATTTGGACGACTTTTGCAGAACGTCTGCGCTGGACTGAGACGGGACATGTGTTTGATCTACCTCCACGATATCATCGTATTCAGTTCTACTTTTTAGCAACACCTAGAAAAACGTAACGAGGCCGGTTCTAATTTTTCTACTCTAGCGTTTTAATAATTTTTTTTACATGAAATTCTACTGATATAATTATTATTTTAAAACAAAACAAAAAATCAGACATTAACCACATCTTTTTTTTTGGGGGGGGGGTCATCTCAAAGTTTGTTAATTTTCAACATAGGACCCTATGGGATTTGCTTGAAATGTATCAATTTTTCACGTTTTTTTTCCATTGTTTAAAAGTTATTGTTAAAAGGCATAAAATGGTCAAATAATAAACTAATTTTTTTGCCTCCTGGTTTGTTGCAGGGGTCTTATCAAAGTTTTTTTTTGTATGCCCAATTTCTCAGATTTGTCAGATAATGTCTATTTTATATTTGACAAAAGCGGAATTGGTGACCTTTAAAGTTTTATTAAAGCATTCAGATATATTTAAGTATTAAAAATATATATAACATCACATATTAAGGGTCATAAACATTAAATACATGGTTACTTTCTTTAAATAAATGTATTAAGCTATATCTAGGCGGGATAAGAAAACGTGAGAGAGTGCTAGGCTTGCTGAACATTCTTAACGTTTTCGACTCAAGCTTAAATATAGCTTATACTTCAAAAAATTTATGTCTATTCTACAATATTATATCAAT
Source organism: Magallana ariakensis (assembly GCA_020458035.1). NCBI lineage: Eukaryota > Metazoa > Mollusca > Bivalvia > Ostreida > Ostreidae > Magallana > Magallana ariakensis. Next base: position 47,366,068 of record CM035819.1, on the reverse strand, counting down.
TTTACGCCTCGAACCAGCTATTTTCGACAAATTTGCTGAATATTTGCAGTTAAAACTATAACGCCATAGCGTCAACCAAGTAAAAAGATGACGTCACAATGCAAATGAAACGCTGCGAGAGTGCATGCGTACTCAAACTGTACTCGGCCTCGTTAAATCAGTATTCAACAGACTTCAAAATGAAGACTACGCCTGAGAAGTAAAACATGCAGTCTTTAAAAACATAGGGTATCGTATCTGGGCCATGTCAAAACCGCAAATTGAGTAAACGCAAAGTGCATAGAATCGTGGCGTACGCCAACCAATGTTAGTAAACGCTGTTTTCTTGGTTTATGCTCTTTCTATGTTTGTGAAGGGATTTGCCGCTATCGCTAATCATTTGCATAGTCTTACGCAAAGAAACAAGAAATTTGTTTAGAGTACCGAGTGTGAAACAGCTTTTCAATATGTGAAAAGATTGCTTGTTACATCACCTGTTCTTGCATTACCAGACTTCTTAGAATAATTTTGTTCAGACACTGATGCATCTGGTAGCAGTATCGGCGCTGTGTTAAGTCAAATTAAGGATGGTACTGAACGAGTCATTTCCTATGGAAGTAGGCCCTTAGACAAAGCAAAAAGAAGACACGACATTACTAGAAAAAACATTTCAGCGGTTATTCATTTTATCAAGACGTACATACCCTATCTTTATGTCAGACGTTTCGTTTTGTGCACGGATCATAGTACATTGACATAGATGATGAGGTTCAAAGAACGGAAGGACAATTAGCCCGATAGCTGGATACAGTACCAGAGTATGACTTTAAGATTCGTCACCGAGCTGGAAGAATACACTAAAAATACGCACATAGGCCAGGTTTGGAAAAATATTTACACACGGTACAATTTTGAAAGCTTCCACTGGCCCGGCAAGGACAATGGTGTTTGAAGATGGTGTTTATCCTGTCATGATTGCGCTAAAAGAAAGAAATTCGGTAAATCTCCACATGCGCCAATCCAACTTACCGGAGAAGGAGAACGAGTATCGATGGATATTTTACGTCCCGTTCTTACCTCAAGCAGAGAAAGAATACATACATTTTGCTAATTCAAGAAGTGGGTTAAAGCTATTCCACTTCCGGACATGGAGGCCAAGACGGTAGCACAAGCCTTTATAGACAATTAAGTTACAAAATGCGACGCACTTAGAACTCTATATACTGACCAAGGACGCAAGTCCAAATCATGACTATTCAAACAATTGTGCAATATACTGAGAATCAATAAGACTCGTACGACCCCTTACCATCTGCAATCTGATGGCATTGTTGAGCACATAAACTGCACACTTAACAATATGTTGTCAATGTAGATCGATTCAAATCAGAGGAACTTGGATGAAAACCTTCAGCTGGTATGCATGACATATAGTGGGCTGGACGATCTGGTCAGGGACTTAATTCTACACTTGGTAGGGATCTCATTTCTACGAAACTGCATCTTAAGCGGGTACAACAATGCATTGCTACCTTGGCATTGGCATAATTATCTAGCACAGTGTTCTTTATATAACACATGAAGACTAGGAATATAGCTAGGTCAGTGCACTAGCGGTGTCTTTATATACACACGGAAGCTTAGGATTTAGAGATGGATTAACAGTTTAAAAGAACAATTCCTGCATTAAAAAATAGTGAAATATATATTCAAATTATGAGATCCAGCTCTGCACACCTTATTTTTTCTCTAAACTTTGCAGAGGGTTAGTCACGTCCACAAGATGTGTTTGGATTATTTATTTTTAGAGAAGTACAGCTGAAATGTATACAAACGTGATTTGTAAGGATAAAATTTAAAAATAAAATTTGGAAACAAATCAATAGAATACTATAGCATTAAAATCTTCAGGCATATGGTGTACTTCGACAATACAATTTGATCTTAATGTAACAAAACAACCTCACTCCCACCCCTACCCCACCCCCCGAAAACCCTAGTCAATCGACGGTTCATTCTTGATTATCAAAATATGTTATCATTTGCAGTAACACTCATCTGGGTCTAATGGGGAACAGGGCACGTATCACGTGACTTTCATTGCAATGATGCTTTGATGTGCTAACTCTTTTATAACATCATAATTGATTTGACTATATAACATTTTTGAATAAGTTTACTCGTTATATCACAAATGAGATAATTCTATTCCTATGCCCTGAAAATTGCTGAATCACACCGGATATAGTTATATTGCCCTCCCGGAAACAGTTATATTTCACAGGAAATAGTTATATTGCCCTCCCGAAATTGTTATATTACCCTCGCGTGCGATAATTCTGCATATTAATTACGTCGGGTTCGAAATTTAGCTAAGCAAACGTAAAAATTTTCTTAAAAATCAAAATGTCAGGACAGCGTCTGCTATTCAGAGGAACTTACTTTAATTGTTTAATTTGAAAAATTATCATTTTTATTTAAAGCACCGATCGACATTTTACTAAACTTCTAACATTTATTTGATTTGTAAGATATAAAGATGAGTTTATATAATACACTTGTTTATAAGGTAAACATGTTCTTAAACTGATTTTGATTTTTTAAAAATGTTATATAACATATATTACATGTCTTCTCGGGCGACAATACCAGAATTGTTGTCCCTCGGTGACAGGGAAGCCCTGGAGTGTTATGTCGCCCTCTGCCTTCGGCATCGGGCGAGATAACACTCCAGGGCTTTCCTGTCACGTCGGGGCAAATATTCTGGCATGTCGCCCTCGAAGCCATGTAATATATGTATAATATAATGCTATGATGTCATTTATCCATTATGACGTCAAACTTGATTTGATAAATCTTTTTTCCCGTACGTTACGGCTCTAAAGTAATCATTTTCACAACATAAGTTGGGAAAAATTTAACATTTTCAATTATAGAAATGTAAATGTACAAAATCATTAGCATTAGCGGTTAAGATAACCATATATATATATATATATATATATATATATATATATATATATATATATATATATATATATATATATATATAATGATTATTATTCTGTTCGTGTTAATTAATAAATCTAAAGAATGTATTACTTTTTTGATGGTTCAAAGCAGAAATTGTCACAAAAAGTCATAATTTCATAATAAGGGGTAGGGGTGATTCCTATTGTAGTATATCCCTTAAATGCCAAGAGAGTGGCATGACAATTTTATAAGTTATAAAGCAGAAGCAAAGGTTGAAATATGAATTTAAAAAAAAAAAATCATTGAGAAGTTTTTATGTGCCATCACAACTTGTACTTCTGATTTTAGCAATATTTTGATAAAATTATTATATTGCAATGTAAAAAAGCCAATGATGTAAATAATTTTGAAATGTGTTTCCGCTCTTAAAATTTGTTTTCGTTCCTAAAATTAATGAATATACTTTGCAAATAAACTCCATCAAATAAAAGAATTATTGCCGAAAATTGAGATTGTCAAACAAATTCGTAATGCCAGAAAAGGGGGACATTTCCTATCAAAATATCTGCCTTGCGAGGTAAGAAAGTAGTCATGAAAATCATATATCCTGTAGAGGACATTTTTATGTTAATTGTCTAAAAACGCAAAAAAAAAAAATCATTGTCAAATAATTTTACACGGCAACGCCCTGTTCCCCCTTAAACATTCAAACAGTGTAAGTGGTATATAAAATGTTTCATTATCACTTGTGTTCCTTTGCCGCAGCTTTCGGTATTTTTAAAATTGCAACATATGTTTATTAAACAGAAAAGGAAAATATATGTGAGTATGTATGAAATGCACCTTGATAAACTTATATAAATAAAAGATAACAAAGATGAACATTAAACAAAACATTTAATTGACAGAATCAAAGAACATAGAACAAAGAACATAAATAAACAGAAAATTTACATAAAACGAATTAACAAATTATATAAAAAATGAACATTACAAAATACATGAATTATAATAATGTGTTTATTTTGGTAGCACTATCTAGAGTAATCCCCTGCAAGTTACTAGTGTTTTCAGGTGAGATCCTTTGCCGATGTATAGTACAGTTTGTAGTTCATCACATGGTGTACGGAACAGTTTTACATTTTCAGTAGCACCGCAGGGTACACTGTAAATTTTCTCTGGGGATCTAGTATCAATGGTCCGATTTCCTGTCTGCCCGATACAGACTTTAAATTGAATGATTTTAATAAGTTAGTTTTAGGTTTAAGTTTGTTGCCTGATCTTTCTCAATTCTCCACTTTCTGAGAAATAAAGCGGCAATTTTATTTTTATTTTTATTTTAAACGTGTTGTTTTTTAAATAGTATATGCATTTGGGGATACTGAACTAGATCTATAGCTTTGAAATTCCAAATAAAGTCGCCTTGATTTAAAAAAATGAATGCCATTCTTTTTTCAGCATACTGTACACTTTCTTTGTAATGCAATTGTGTTATTTTCCCTTTATTATTGTTATACCAAATTTATTATTATATCTTATGGTTTTACATTGTTTACATTTAGGTTACTATGGGACAACAATATAAGTAAAATCGATAGCAATGCTTTTGATGGGTTATCACAGCTTCAAACATTGTAAGTTAAAATTATTTATGATATTTTTTAGTACATATCTTCCGTTTTTCTCTCAAAAGTATCGCATATTGTGTGACATGTTTGAGGAAAGATATGAAATATGGTGATTGCGCTAATTTGATCAAAACATGTTTATAGGCTTTATCATGGAGTTTACAATCAGAAAGTATTATATTTAAAGGTAGATTAGCTATTTTTTTTAGAACACTATATATACATGTATTTTTATTTTTTCATTAATATTTTTGCAGTACTTTTTCATTTTTTGGTTCAAAAATTAAACAAGTCATTCTCTAAAATGAATGATGTTTATTATATCCGTAAAGTGGTTTGTATTAAATATATATGGTTATATCAGATATAACAAGTACACGCAGCAAATAATTAAATGAATTTAGTATTTGGTAGGGCAATAAAGTTAATTTATAGGTAACTATATATCTTTAACTATTTATCAGACATAACATTTCATTGTTCGAACGAATCACATAAATTGACAGATAAGTATTTTATTTAGACAAAATGCCTATTTGTTTAAAAAAAAAACTATTCGTTAGGACGATTTTTCTTTTTCTGGACAAAAATGCTATACGATAGGATATATAAGAAGTTTGTTTGACCATTTTCTTTGAACAAATTAGAAATTGTTCAGAAATAATAAACTTAGCAATTTTAACAGAAAAAAAAATTGGAGAGAGATAAAGAGTTAGAGAGGTGGCGTTTTGAATTTTCAGCAAGATGTCTCTCGACACCTTAATTAGACATTTCAAAAACTGTAATAAACAAATTTATGCATGTGACAATCAATTTTAAAACCTGCATTAAGGGTAAGTAGTGTCTTATAACGCCAATTTTGCTTGACCAAGAATGTTGTTTGTAGACGTAGAACGGTAACCACTGCCAACCCAGTGCTAAATATAAAACTATGGTGACAGAGTTGGTCACCCAACCTCAAGGATCACCACCGGTCAGTTAAATTAAAAGAGAATAGGGCGATATCTTAGCTATGTGCTGTTGCTGTTTTAAACAGAGCTGTGGATGTTATATTAAGTATCTTCTTCTCGCAGACACTGATCTTATTTGTGCCCTGACTAACTTTTTTCTTGATACGTCCAATTAGGCTTCTTAACGGCTTTGAAAATTTGAAAACCATTATATTTTTGTCATTTTAGTAGAAATAATATTTTCGTAAAAAATAAAATTCAGCAAGAAAGTTGCAGCTCATATTTAATCATAAAAGCTACAGTTAAAGCAAACTGTAGCTTTTATCCGATGGACATAATTACTCCCTTGGTTATAAATTTAAAATGATTAATTATTGCACACTATTGTATTTTTGATAATTAGATAAATAAAACTTTTCATCACGAAAAGAAGACTATTCTAGTCTATCAGCGTAATAAGGCAGACAACGTTTTGTGAATATACGTGGAATGTTTCGGGGCTTTTCAATTGATAAAATAATAACTCAGAAACACAACTTGTTAGTTTTGTTTCTTGTTTTTATTTTCATGTACATCACTGCAATGAAAAGTAAGGAACAAATGAGTGCATTATTGATTTCTTGGTTGTGCTGGCATGTATCGAAAGAAGGTGATGCTTTTCTTATAGAGTACAGTCAAAACTGTCTTAGCGGCCACCTGAAATCAGCGGCCACCTCCGATCAGCGGCCACCTTTTGTCCCCCCCCACCCCCGACGTGTTTCCATATATATTTTCCCTGGAATAAGCGGCCACTTGCAAGACGCGGCCAGCGGTCACACAATTTACTAACCGACCACGTAATTGCACTGTATTTAGCGGCCATTTTGTCCACTATTTTGTCACGTGATATTTCATCCCGTTAGCTGATTACAGATCCCGATCATTTTGATCGTTATGAAAACACGGAGTCGCTTGGGTAATTAAATAATTAAGTGTACCTTATATGTGTTTAAATCAAATACGATGAAATATATGTTTACCTTCTTTGTATTTCATTTATTTGAAAACATGGCTTCTAGTACTCCGAACGTAAAGAGGAAAGTATAAATCTAAGAGAAAAAACCGAAAGTTCTTGAGAAAGATAAAAAGGGCATGTCATATCGAAAGACAGCGAAAACATTTTAAGTTTGAAAATCTCGAATTTACAACATTTTTAAAATAAGTACACGTGTCGAAAAAAATATGAAATCAATGTAGACCCTGAAAGTCCTGAAGCACCGTCTAATGTAACGGCCCGGGAACGAGGATATAAACGAATTTTGTTATGGTGGTTCAACAGTTCATCTCGTAGAATAAATGTCACACTGACAAGACCATTATTACAAGGAAAGCCCTAAAACTTTTCATTAATACAAAGATGTAAAATAAATAATGTACATTAAAACATGTGAAATAACATACGTAAATAAATCTATAATTATAATAAAACATGTGTTTTTATGCATTTGTGTTTATATATTGATTAACATGATTCGGAATTCAACCTGGAATTAACGGCCACCTGTCTTATACGGTCACTTTTTAAATTTCCCAAAGGTGGCCGTTTATAACAGGTTTGACTGTAGTTTTGTTTATATTAATGCACATGTAGATGGTGAAATGTATAGATAGAAGAAATATAATTGAGTGTTTGTCATTCAATACTTGCACCTCCTATATGTACGTGAAAAAATGGCAGACTATGATATTCTGATACATTGAAAGAATATTTGACGGTTTATTACGACAAACAATTATAATTGACAAAAGCAGTCAAAATTGTTCAATTGTTCTGAGTTTGGTTGGTAGAATTTTTTTTAAATCATTGCATTCGTTAGATAACTGGATAGCTAAAACCATTTATATTAATTGGGTGCACATAAAACGAGTTTAATTTAAAACAGTTTTTGTTAAACTGATTAATTTTGTTTGTTCTAAATAATGGTGTGGCCTCATTGTGTTAGAATAAAACGAAGGATGCTTAGGTTTCGGGTTCCATATTGACAAGATGATTTGACTATCGGATATGTGCAGAAAAATCCCTTAATGTATATTTTGCGAGTCTGCCTAACTATATAATATTTCATTCTGGGGCCGTTGTCTGTCTCTTTATTAAGGTTATACATGTTTATATCATACAGTGCATTTTCATATGGTAGAATATTTTTTAATCATGAAGTAAATTAGCCTCAGAATGGATATATTTTCAACCTAAATGTTCATTCATTGCATGACAGACACTGGATAATCTTCAACGGTCAGAATTAAAAGGCAATGTTGATATCAACGCTGCAATATTTTGTTCCTTAAATGTTCAATTTACAATTACAAAGGTCCAATATACAGATTTAAAAATTTTTAAGGAGCATTCACTGGAAACATCAATTTCATTTTTATCCTAAATGTTAAAACACAAACTTGAGAACAAAAAAAAAAAACAAAAAACATGTCAATAAAATGAACCAACGTGCATTCTTGGTAAGCATAGTTTTTTTACCTCTTTGATTTTTATTTTAAAAAACCAAGTCTATTTTTATCACTTTATTGTTATTTTACTCACGTAGGTACCTTTTTGACAATCGGATAAGTATGATCGACAACAACGCCTTTCAGGGGTTATCACAACTTCAAAAACTGTAAGTCTGTTACCTTGCTGTTCCATTTCTACGAATAAATATTCCGCATATTTATTTGCTTAGAATAAAAAAAAACATGTTCATTTCATGGTTCTTATCGACGATTCTAATTTACTGCCTATAAAAGTTCACTGAGATGCCATTGATTTAGCAAAGGTGATCAAATATTTCTTTTTGAATAAGAAATATAAATTGATAAAGAATGAGTGGACATATACAGGTCAGAAGGTAAGATATAAATACGGCCCGAACAATGCTTCTCTGATATATTTTATCATTTAATCCGGAATGAAGACTTGCAATACATTAATTGTAATATCGTTGTTAGACATTCGCTATTGATACACTAACGGTGTTATCGTCGACCATGTTTGAACAACATGACGCTTAAAGAGGTCTCTGCCCATTCCGGTTAAGATGGTCATAATCCTATTTTTAATTCTAAACAATGCATCACAGTATTTTCAATATATCTATAAAAATGTAAAATCTGTAAAATCAAACGATAATATTTTAATAATAATGTCGATTTGCGAAGATTATAAAAAGGTAATTGCTATGCCAGATGGATTGAGTAAAATACGAAGATATGACTGCTCAAGTGTTTTTAACTGTAGTTTTATATTTTGAACTTATTGCACTAACTTGTTTTATTGTACAACGCTGCATTACGCTTTTATATATATATACTTTATACCTGGTATATTATATACTTTCGTTTTTTAGGACTGAGCAGAAGTAGCTTTCTTTGGTATAAAATGAGTCTCAATTGCCAAAAATATATAAAACAGTACTAGAAATATATTGAAAACACGTTGAATAGAAGTGTTGACTTGAATTTTTTTTTACTAGAAAACATTTATTCTAAAGTATGTAGTAAACTGAAGAAACACATGAAGTTAAGAAATATTCTCTAATTAAATTTTTAACATACTACAATTAAAAGGCATACGTTCAAATAAATATAAAGAAATATACATGACTGCGAAAAAATACAAGATGGTGCTTAACTGCCTTATCATCACACTTAATAAAAAAAGGAAATGGAAGCAGAGGCTATGAGATGGTCGATTTGAAAACCTGTTAAGTGAAAAGTGTTTGGCTTGAAATATGAATATGAATAATGTTTTGATTAGAAAACATCATGTTAAAGTATGTACATAACACACTGACAAAACACAGGGAGTGAAGCAATACCCCCTAATGCTTTAAGCATAACACGATTAAAGAGCATACATTCAAATTAGATCACAAGTAAAAATAATATACATGACTGAGAAAAAATACAAGATGGTGCGTAACCTGCCCTATCCAATCATAAAACTTAAAAAAGAATAGAAAATGGAGGCAGAGAAGATGTTCGATTGAGAAAAATTGCGGCCAATGTTTACAAATAATAAAGACTAGAATATTCATGTGTGGAATGAGCAAAAATAGATTTTAAACTACCGTATGGGCAATGGGTACGATCTATTTAAAGTAAGAGTTTTAAAACTTTTGTCGTACACTGGCAACCAAACATTCATCAATTTATCAAAATATAGTGCACGTTTTTAAGCAAACAAAAGCAGATACAATATCGTGATAACCTCTACAAAGTCTATAAAGTTTAAAATCGCACAACCACACAGCACACGAATTGCAATCTTAACACTTATTTTGGAAACAAGTCCATCTATTCTTAGTTATTAAATTTTTGAACAAAGTGTCAAAGATAGTTGACATTACTAAGGTGTATTTGGTCAACGTGGATATTTTGTAAGACACCAGGGGTATGACTATGGTATAAAAGGGGGAATAGCCGACAATGCAAAGGCCTTGCGTATTGTTGTAAGGATGCGTTGTGGGTTGTTTATTGATTTTGCGCTGTTTCATTTTTGTGTAAATTTGTTGCAACCTCTATGGATTGGTTGTCCTATTGTAGATTGATAGTGACTGAGTTGAAAAGCTATGGGTGCCACGCGCAAAAGCTGTGTGACTGTTTTCGCAACGATATGCATTTAAACATTCAACATTGTCACAATTTGAAATAAGCATTAACTGGTATAGTACTTGTTTGTCAAACGTTAATTTTATGTGAAATTGCCACGTCCTTCTATTTACGACTTCACAATTTGACAGCCATTATAAGTCATAAATTGTCATCATAGGTTACCCAACAAAAAAAGTTTCTTCCCTCAGTCTAACGTCGTGCTTGTGTCAGCCCTTGTGCAAAATTAGATAACGTAACTGAGGAATGTACGTAGCTCTGTTGGGTCTCCATGTGATCCTTAAAATTATGTTCAATTTAACATGAGTTGATATTTTATTTAAAATACCACACCTGTAGTAAGTGAAGAATGAGAGTCGTTGTCCAGAACCAGTTGTTGATATTGTGACTTTATCAAGAATTGTTTGTTTATGGAAACCAGAATCACGTCTTACGTTCATAAGAATTGTGACCCTTTCTGTGATTGAATCATTTTTGGCATTTGCTAATATGTAAAAAAGTTAATAAATAGATAAATAATTTAAAAAGTAAAGTAAATATCGTAGGCTTCAAAATGTTTCGGTTACAAGTCTGACAATGAGAATGTAATTGATAATATTTCGTGTTTTATTTCTGTTTTATTTCATTTATGCAAATGCTAAAAATATCATAGATATCTAATGTACTCAAGAACTTTTACAGATGTTTTGACTAACCGCTATCATCTGCCTGTTGATTAATAGATAACGCAACTAAAGTGTGTTACTAATCTGGTTCTTAAACTACCAAATTAAAAATTGTAATAGTTTAAGGATTTAAAAGGCAGAATATTTTAATTGATCATGATGAAAAGCTTGTAATTTCTTATATTTGACTCCATATGTCAATACCTAAAGACTGGGAGACGTTGACTCGAGTCCTTTGTTATTAAGACTTTATTTAGCACTGTAGGTTCATTGAACACTCACAGTAGCTATATAATTATAAATGATATTTTTATGTAAGAACACGTTTTCTTCAGTGACCATAACGATTATTAAACTTAAATGAAAGGAATATATCTAAAACGTTAGAATCTAGGTAAAGAATGCTTATCTGGTATACACTGGAAATATCGAAATACAGCACAGACTGTCACGAAGATGAATCTTTATATTTCAATTAAGCTGACGTGCTATAATATTTGTTTATAAAAAGTGTCACTATCTTATTCATGGTGTGTATATACTTTAATGTTAAGGATTGACAATAACAAAATAATATATGTTCTTATCTATCTGATATAAGAATAAAATAGCAGAGCTTTACAACACGACATTTTAAGATACTAAGCAAAGATAGTTTCGTTGCAAACAGATAAGTGAGAACTAATATATTGGTAAACATTGCAAAAATTGTTTGCTTTAAGGATTTAATATACTGAATGCATATGATTAACATACTTAATTATAAAAATGTTTAGCTTACAGTTAAGTAGCTGATTATGATTCACGATTCATAAATTTGTGTTTAGTTATGTTACGCACGAGAATTGTAGAAAAATACGTATAAAATATACTTGCAAACAGAAATAAAAACTTGAATAAATGAATTGTATAAAAATCATTTGCATGTCTTTAGTCTTACCGTTACCAGTCATTAAAAAGTGAAATTATCCCGAACGTTGATACTTTGTATTCATTGATATGTCCCTATCTTCTAACCACATTAGTCAGATTGACAATAAAACGTTTCAAGGGCTGTCAGAGCTAAGAGAATTGTGAGTAAAAACTATGTTTTCCACTGTAACTTTACTTTTGAACTCTGTAAAAAAATTGTAAAAAAAAAACTGTTAACATTTTTTCACCTAAATGTAGCAGTTACACGTGAACGGTATTGTTGGATATCGATGACATTTCGTCGTGATAAGAGGCCAAAACAGTTGTTCGGAAATAGTGTTTTCAAATTTCAAGCATCTGCGAGAAATAGTTGCTGAGAAATCTTTGACGAAAATTTGCTTGAAAATTTAGGTTAAAAATAAACAAAGTCGTCAGTTAAAAGGAAATTGACGTCCAATTGGTACAAAAATATATCCCACCATATGACATACCTAAACAAAGAGTGTGAAGCATCTGCAATGAATAGTTGCAGAGAAACATGGGACAAAATATTGTGTTACGGACAGACAGACATCCACACAGACAGACAGACACACAAGGGTAAAAGAGTATACCCTCTTCTCCTTCGGAGCGGGGGTATAACAATTGGATAATGTAGCATGAACTATTTTGGATGGAGCTTGTTCTGAGTAAATTCCCTAGAGGTACCATGTAGATTGAAATTTTTGTGATCGGTTTCGGCCGATCACTGTTGTGTCCATATGAGGCATCCGGCAAATGCTTCCACGTGCGCACACATTCCGCTTGCATTAGTAGTTCTTATAAAAACTTGAAGTTTGGTTTAGTATTTATATAACATTTTACTCGGTTTTATTTGAATTCATTTACCTTAAGAGATGCAAACTTACATAAAATACAGTTCGACCTGTTAATTCAAGAATGCACATTTTGTCTCACGCGTAAGAATTTCGATCGAAAGATTCATTCAGTAATGCAGTTGACCTCGATGAACTGACCTCAATCATAAGAAGATGCTCCATGAACTGACCTCGATCTATTGATGTTGCATAATAGTAGATAGGAAGACGGCTTGATTTATAAACAAGGTTACGTTATAATGATACCTCAATAGCAAGTTATGATGGCATTCAATGTTTTTCAGTCGCATTAAATTATTTTAATACAACTCTTTCTTTGTATACGTGTTAATGCTCTTTGAAGAGCCCTACTCAGTATTCTGAAGAAGAAGAAGATACATTAACATTTAATAATTACGTTAAAAATATAAAATTAGACAAGGAGTTTACGAACGGCTTTTCCCAACTTTATTTCAAAATTAAATTTGTTGACGGTTTATAGTGTACAGATTCAAAATATTCTATATTTTTTAAAAATACAGTACTTTTTTTTTATTATTTTACATCAAACTGATCATGTTGATTGCTTCTAGCTACCAATATATCATTATTGCCGATCATTCCTTTAAGAGGAATACTTGTTTACACATTCCTTGATGTAAAAACATTGCATTCCCTTATTCATGAAATTTGACCCAACAAATGAGTTCAATGATTATGTTTGCGTCGAACAGTTCAGAATATTTCATGAATAAAAAAATCGAGATCAAGTACAATGCGCACTGGTTAAGAAGGTCATTTCTTGAACTTTTAAGTCACATTATGAAATAAGCAAACTTGACTGCAATAATACACTTTAGTTTTTAGAATAAAAACACTGCATACTGTGTTCTGTAATCATTCTCTAACTTAAATATTTTAATCTGTCGGTGTATATTATAAACGTAGAACTTGAATACTATTGGTATGTACGATGAAACTACAAGTAGATAAGAAGTCATTCCACTTGCGCAATTAAACTTTGAATTTTAGATTTAAGAAAAAATATATAAAAAATGAAAAAAAAATTAAAAACAAAATACCCATATATATCATATTCTCATTATTAATCTCAAACTAATTGAACAAACTCTTTAAAAATAAATATCTTTGGCTTTTAAAACTAATATCATCCGAATAATTTATATTTTCACTGGGATATAAATGTATACACGCATAATTATAAAAATCAAACAATATAACATGTACAAAGCACTGTGTCTTATGGATTTGTTTTATATTTAAACATTTTATAGGAATGACATGAAATTTGTTAAATTAACCAACCTTTTTGTTTTGCTTAGCAAATTAAATATATGGCATATTATAAATAAAGAATATCATTTTCAACTGTTATAGAATAACATGATAAATAATAATTGATGAATTGATGATAATATATGATCCATACTCATATTACGCTTGTATCCCTAAAATGTAGCAATCAATGAGAAAATGAACGTTCACGTTTTACTAGTTTAATCAATACTTTATAGTGTAAACACAAGTATTGAATAATTAATATTTTCAAAATATGATGTACTTCAGTGTGTTTAATATATATTGCAAACGAACAGATGCGTCTGAAACTAAATGTGGCATTTCCTTGTGTGACCAGGGAACATTTTTGGTAGCGGAAGAAATATATGTATTTGTGTCTAATAGGGGTACACGATTAATTCCAATGCCGGTGAAGTATTAATACAGCATCTCATTGAAAAGTTCGTCTCTCATATTACCATCTTAATTTCAAGTTTTTGTTTTTGTTTTGTTCTGTTTTATGGGGGAGTGGGGGGGTATGCACTGTATGTGTCCAAAATGTTCCTTTTGGTGGAAAATGATTATGTGCTAAGCTAACTCAAAAGTTGTGTTGAAGGCATGCACAAATCTATGTAGCAATTCGATTTGTATCAACATTTATAAGTTATCAAAGCTATCTAATTGTTTTTATATCTGTCTGTCTCACCACGAACATGTAAAAATAACACCCATTGAAAGAACTACATTTATTTTTCAAAAAATAAAATGATAATGAAGTTCAGTAAAAGTTAAAACAAAATGATAACTAAACCGTTTCTGGCTGTTCCTTTTATATTTTGTTTTAAAAGTCACCGATCAAAAACAAAGTAATGAATTCACAAAATTAAAACATATTGAATAAAATTATTAAAAAAATGTAATGTTAATTTTCGTTTTTAAAACTTCATTATCTAAAATTGTGTACAGTTTTATTCACAAATCATTATATATGTTGTATGTAAATGAGTGCTTTTTCAAATAAACGGTCACCAACACCAGAACACATATTCCATTTTTGTAAACGACCACAGACAGACAGCACACATAATATTCAAAACCTATGACGTAGTTCACATATTGATCATACAAGACAAACGGGTATAAAGAGTTTCCGGAACATATATACAACACTACCTTGTACTCATATGGATACCTTTGGGGAAATCAGATAAGTAGGAGCAACAACAACACCTTTCAGTGGTTATTTCATATCTCAAACGATTATCTCAGCTTTAAACATTGTAAGTCTGGTTTTTCAGTTTCAATCCCTACTTTATTGATGCATCGTTATTGGGTTCTACTAGACAGAGATTGCAAAAGTGGTACTATATGTTATTAATGCCAGACGCTTCTTTATGATAAAATACATGTTTGTTTATTGATTGATAAATGGACTTGACAATGCCTGCTAGTAGCTTTACACATATCTCAGTCTCTTGCCATGCTGCTCTTAAACATTTAATTCTTATACCTTACCAGAAAACGGTTGCTATTAGCGGCGTCTAGAGCTAAAGGTGGATTTGTAAGGCCGTGATACAACCTTTTCTTGCTAAATTTTTGTTCATACAAAATACGGATCTATACCCATCAATGTACCATGAACTATAAAGTTTACATAAAAAAATGTTCATTATAATATTACTAACTTATTTAGCAATTATGTTGATAAATTGACATTAAAACATAAAAGTATGTGGTCGCCATTATTATTTTGAATCGTTTCTCAACTACTACTGGGATCTATTCACCGGTCGGGAAAGTTCCGTTCCGTTGTGTTTTGATCGAAGCATACAGATTGCATGGACTTCTAAATCCTTGCACTACACTTTGTGGTAAAATGTTTGAAAACAAAGAAACTACAATCAATGAAAAAAAGATATATTCTTTTAAAGATTTGCTATGGTATCCGCGTTATCTTGCACATAGATATATATATAGTGCTTTTTTACTTCGCTTGCACATCAAATACGTGTGTCGTTCAGTCGGACTACATAACGTCTGCATTATTTCAGACAACGGCCGCACTGTCCAAATACTTTTTCGAAATCAAATATAGTATTAATTCCTACCGACCTGTCACTATGCTTTTTTTCAGGGGACAACGCAAAAACAATATAACGAAAGTATATATACCGACCAAATCCAAAGATATATGTACGAGGTCCTCCTCCCTCCCCCTCCCCCAAAAAAGTAAAAACAAAAGGCAAAAAGTAACATAACTTTAATGACTGTGATAAAGGGAATTCTAAAAGTATGTGCGTAAAGATTTTTGGTCGGTCTGCCCCTCCCCCATTTAAGAAAAAAAAACAATGTTTAAGCTGGCCCGTTGTGCTGCATTCGTTCGAAATGCCATGCTTTCATGATGAATTACACTCACATTGGGTATGTGTAAGTATCTTCCCAGGCAATTATGGTAATAAATTCAGGCAGCTGTATCTGTCATGCAGGACGTTTAATTAATGACAACCGGAACAGATTCGTTGTAATAAATTTACATTTTAAGATTCAGAGGAATGAAATTATATATCAGTGCTTTATAATATATTTCATCGAAATTAAAATGTTTTTGATTTAAGAAAAATAAATAGTTTTTCCTTTTAAAACCCCTGAGAAGAGACTGCTTACACATTTTGTTTGTAGATTGTGTTTGCTTGTTTGTGTGTTTGTTTAACTTTTTGCACATTTATTACTTTAATCATTTATCTCATTGGCCGTTATTTATTAACATCGCACCTTTTTTAAGCGCAAAAGAATATAAAAATTAACTTTAACTTAAAAAGAAACGCACGAGAACCAAATTAATATTAATCAGCCTTGCACATCGAAACCATGTATTTTGAATAGGCATTTCATGAACATTTAAGAATGGAATGAACTACATGTATATGAACATGCAAGTTGTCGTTTAAAAGTTCAAAATCGTAACGCACATTAAACAATTAAAACATGATCGCAAGTCATATGCAAATTTACGCAAAAGCAAGGCTGCAAAGCAATTATCTATTATCTCTTAAATTTCCTTTTGATGAAATTAATTTTTGAATGGGAAATATAAAGCGACGCGTTGAACAAAAACAAATTTTTTGTAACTTATAAGTCTTGGATAGATTTATCTTTGATTAAAATATTTTGTTTATTCAAGCAATCGCTCAGTTTTCTGAAAGAAAAACGGTTTGAAAACAAGTCATTTTATGATAAAAATGCAAAATGGCATAAAAAGGTTAACTTTTTGATGTCATGTTTCAAAATCATTTGGATAAAAATGAAAAATATTTTAAAAAACTTCAAATGTATATCCGTACAAAGGAAGCAAAGAATAGCCGTAAATTGATGATGTTTATTTTAAGGAACCATATTATGCCGATATCAAATACTAGTAAAGTCTTTTAAATTACACGAAACATAATTCATTTTCTTTTTTGTTCTGACATTATATGATATATGACTACTCGTACAGATATTCCACAGTGTCTCTATCCCAGATATGTCAGCTCGAAGCCTTTGTGGGCGTTCCGGTTTTTGATTTTAATCATGCTAATTTACTATATGCAATCCAATTATTGCTGAATGTATAAAAAAGAACAACTTTATTTTCTAGTAATCTTCTTATTATAAATTCAAGTCTTAGATGTTTTATGTTTAGATACTTATTTGGATGCAAATTATAGAAATGGCAGTCGAAATATAAAAGGGTATGAAACTATCGTTAGGGACGATAGCAACTCCTACGAGGGGGGTATAATGATGTATATTTTTAACTCTATATTTGCTCGTCGTTTATATAATTAAGAGCCCAACAACACATACATATTATAGCTTAAAATAGGCTATTATAAAGCGTATTGTATGCTTTTGTGTTCTGATAATTACTGATATTAACTGAGATTTACTGATAATTACTGATAAAATTTCTAAGGCCCAAAACATTGTATTTTAATAATTAAAAAAACATAATTCAGATTTAACGCAATTTATTTTCCAGTGTGCATTCGGTTATCGGTAGTTACAGACCCTGAAACGTGCTACTACACCTCTAAAACGAACCGTACCGTTCCGTGCAAGAAACGAACCGTACCGTTCACAAAACGAAACGTACCGTTCACAAAGCGAACCGTACCGTTCACAAAACGAACCGTACCGTTCACAAAGCGAACCGTACCGTTCACAAAGCGAACCGTACCGTGCAAAAAGCGTGCAAGATAATTTATGCAAGACCCGCCCCAAAACGGCCAAGAAAGTGTACCGTACCGTGCAATAAGCGTGCAACTTCCATATACGGCTTATTGACCTAATGTCTATCGATCAATACGGACGGAGATTATCACTGATCAGATAAGTTCAATATTTTACTAGATTTTTTTTTTATACGGGATTAGATAACACATTCTAAAATTTGACGTTGTTATTTCTATTAAAACCGTAACGAAAATGTTTTAATTATATTTACTTCCTTAGACCTTAATCATTTCTTTGGTTTTCGACTGAACTTGCATCGCCGAATTCTTTAACATTGTTAATATTAATGTTCACACAATTCGTGGTAATACTATTTTGATTATTTTTATGAAATGTTTTAAACATTGTGTACATACTGGACTTGACATAGCTTAAAGTGATTCTCAGAAGAGAGCGTCTGAATAGTGTGCATGTCGACAATTTTGAGGAGACTTGATGCGACCACAAAAACTCATGCAACGAATGCGAGAGCTCGTGCAACGTATGCGAAGCCAAAAGATTTCGATCGCAAAGTCTTGTAAAGTCCTCGTGCGCCAATTGTGAAAGGGGCTTTACAATGTAGTATGGTTAATAACCTCCCTGTTCCCAAAACACTCGATACCCCAGTTTTATGTCCAAACGATCAGTGTTAAACAATCCGTTAATAAAATAGGAAATTTATGAATTTTGACATCGATTCTTAATCACGAAATTGATATAATAAATCCCGGTTTTTGACAAACAATAAATGTATGTAGTTCTTTGTAAATTATTATAAACTTAAGACAGATTGTAAGGATTATAAATGATAATCCCCTTGCACTCTGCCGTAATGATGTTTTTCATCAAAAGTGAAAATTCAGACTTTTGGTTTTAACAGTGTATTTCCCAAAATTTTAGATATGTTTATTCCTAGGCTCAAACACATATACACAAGCAGTCAGTTTTCACACCTTGTCGCAGTCACCCGATCGTGTGTATAGTTCCTTGTGTATACTTCGGAGTTTTTTCTTGATCCAAAACAGACAACAGATTTTTATCTGTACACATACACAAAGAAGGAGAAAGTACACCGTCTATAATAAATATGACGTTTTAGCGTTGACTTCCAATCAGTAAGAAGACAACCATTAAACAATTCCAAATCGTTCAAATCCATATACATTATCCAGTAACTAGAAATAAATATATAATTTTTGGACGCCAAATGTACATTTAGATGCTGGCTACATTTTTGCATGTTACCCGTAGTAGTTCTCATTTAAATGCTAAAAATACGTATGTTAGAGAGAGAGAGAGAGAGAGAGAGAGAGAGAGAGAGAGAGAGAGAGAGAGAGAGAGAGAGCTTGTGTTAATTATAAAACTTAGATTAAAGTTTAATCACTGTACGCTATTATTTCGCTTTAGGTTTCTATAGTCGGTCATTTGAGCGAAATTTTATTTCAGGACTCCACGTGCTTCGCCTGTCAATCAGTTTAAGTATAACAGTACAGATCACGCCATGCACCGCGTGCTACTTGGCTCCTCCTACATATCCAAAAGAAAATAATCGAATGAAAACGTGTTTAATTTCACCTTTTCTTAAATCTTAATCAAAGGAGTATTCCTATTTGGAATTATTCAACAATAATTTCCTTCCTACTTCATGATTATAATTCATGCACTCTTTCCCTCTCTGTCGTATTTTTTTGTTACTAAATAAATTCTTAACATATTTATCACTTTACACATTCATTTGCTGATTTGTTGATTACCGGGTATTTTTCCGTGTCCTGTTTACAACAAGTATGTGAGTAAAAAGGTAAATGAAATATAAACAGGTTAGTCAGCATTTGTAAAATGTCAGCTAAATTGCATGCATACATGTACATGTATGTTGTGAAGAGCGAACACTTGTCCAACAAAATGACAAATATCGCCATTAAAAGCTATTGACGTATTGTGTGTATCCAGTTGTGTACATATCATATAAGAAATATGTTATAATTATGTATAGTTTGACGGAATAACACAAACAAATAGTCATATTTTGACTATACACGCGATGTTATTTCAGGTAAGAGAAGCGATGACGGGTTACATGTAGGTGTGATCTGTGTATACGAACAAGTGCAGAAAATCATAAAATCAATGTTTGAATGAAACAAAAAGTCTGTGTAGAAAAACTTTATAACAGTTGATTTCAAGATTTCTAAACTGAAATTCATTATTTATCTTATCATTAACTAGGCTATTTTTACATCGTCTTTTCACCAGGGGATTTTGATCGGTGATAGTACAAGTACGCAATAGAGAATGATGAATAAAGAAATAGAAAGACGCATGTATAATAACAACTAGCCGAAAACCAAGACAACGATAAAGGCAACTAAAGAAATATCGGAATAGAGTCGGGGCAATTTTTCATAGCAATTTTAAATGGATTAGAAATATTTGATGACTTCAATACAAGCACACGTATAGAAAATAAAAACTTATGATGCTTGTTAGAATTATCGACAGATCGCTGAATTAACAAAAAAGTCAAACAGTTCTTCTAATCTATCGTAATAACTACATTAATCTAAAATTAAAAAACGAATAATAACAGACTAATCAAAATTAAAACTACCCTCCACTTCTTGATTTTCAATCAGTACACGTTTTACGCAACGTATCAAAAAGGGGGAACGGGGGAAGTTTTGATTTAGATTGAAATACATTTGTAATATATCTGATTCATATAAATAATAAAAATGCTTGTCATAAATATTGCCACCTTCCTGAAGTTAATCGGGTAAATATTAAACAAAATTATATATCGAGAAAAATCAAAAGAGTTCAGGCCACGCCTACCTCATTAATAAAGCGCGCAAACCGTTTACAAAGCGTGCAGCTATTTTTAGCAAAGCGTACCGTGCAAGAAGCGAACCGTACCGTTCACAAAACGAAACGTACCGTTCACAAAGCGAACCGTACCGTTCACAAAACGAAACGTTCCGTTCACAAAGCGAACCGTACCGTTCAAAAAGCATACCGAACCGAACCGTGCAACTGGTGTAGTAGCACGTTTCAGGGTCTGTATGTGTTTAACTTAGAGTTTTATTTTTTTTTATTTGTTAGCTTCTTTTGAACTTCGGAGGCACACAGCTCACATTTTAGACTAAATGTTAGAAAGCCGGGCAAAAATTGATAACTCAAAGCAAACTCACAAGAATATTTTATTTCTTTAATTAATAAACCAACTGAGCTTTTCAAATCGTACAGGTGAAACATGTATTTATAAACCACTATAATACAAAAAGGTTCTAGATTTTTTTGTAGGTTTTTGAAAATTTCGACTTGATGGCAGAGGTGCCCATACTAAATCGTATCTTAATTTATTCCTTTGATCAAAACCTATTAAAATATCTTAGCTTTTTTTAAAGACAGGTCTGCCCTGGTGGATTTCTAGGCCAAAATGCATGCAGAAATATACTGTTTAACTGCGTGATGTTTTAGTCAACTTTGAAGGTTAATTCAAGAATTACAATCGCAATATGCTTGGTTCTGAATGAAAATTAAAAAAAAATTAAAATATACACAGTAGAATATCAAAGAACTTTGATTTTTAAAAGTGATCTTTTCCGGGAAATTTATCTCCTCTATTTGTCATTTTTGGTAATATACAAATAATGCTTTTCCCCAGTTTTTGGAAGGTCTAGCAATCAGTTTTGAAACTGATTGATAATACAATCGTAACTATTGAAATATTTTTCCGTGTTGTAATAAAATTGTTTTTTGTGTATTCCATATTTTTGTGTATTCCATATAAGAGCAAACATATGTAAGATTCAAAGTAGTTCAATCCTGTAGCATTTGGTATTGCAAGGTCTTTATACTTCAAACCTTTTATACCTTAAAATTTGAAGACAAAATGGTACACTTTTATTAATTTAATTTCTTCCGAAATATTTTCTCCGTCTATCAGTACTTTTAGTTCTTTGAGTCCTAATAAGTTTTGTTAACTCTCTATAGCATTGACCGAGTTCTATCAACTCAGTATAAACATGACTTAGTCACCAGCAGCGTTGTGGCATATCTACGTCAGGGAACAGATGCATGCTGGATGAAAATGTATTACCTCCATAAACCTTTCACTTAGAGTGCTAATTTGATACAATCTCATGAAAGAAATAAACAAAAGGGTTAAAGACATCATTATCAAATATCAAAAGGCTTTCGTTTATAAATCAATAAGGCAACAACTATTTTTTTATGTGGACTTCCTTTAATGTTTGGCCATTAACACCTTATGTAGATGAAGAACAGAAACTGCCGCCGATTAAATGCTTACTGTAGTGACGGAGGTGTTTAGCAAAAAATTAGGAGTTACAAAAGGCGATTTCGAGTTAAGAAATTCTAAATGATTTTCTTTTGTCCACAAATTTGATTTTAAAGTATTACACTTCATGCATGAATTGGCATTTTTAGTAAGTAAACTCTTTTTTCATTTGAGCCTTCCAGTAATACTATGTCATTAGTTTTTCATTCTATTTGCTGAAACATTAAAAAAGTTATATTTTAAGATAAATAATTTTGATTATTTTCGATACGTGACATTTATCAAATAGACTTGTTTATCTTAGTAAGTGCAAGTACAAACAAAAAATATTCGATATCGATAAAAGAAGATAAAGGGCTGGCTAATATTTATTACAAAAAAGGTTTTAAAGCCAATTATGAATGTGTGTTGCATAGAACTAGCAAGCCCAACGTTAAATCAACAGCAACAACATTCAACATACATGTATCAAATAAGTAAAATTGGTCTAGGGGGCCTAAGACTAAAGGTAACAGTACAGGGAGGTGTATGACTCAAGGTCAAAAATTGATATTTTTTCGGACAAATTTAATATTTTTAGTCGCGTATATTTGCTTGGACATATACCCTTTTGTTTGAACTACACGCAACTATGTATTTGTCTTGATGAATAAGTTATTTGTTTGGTCTATTAGGATATTCGTTTAGACGATTTAGTTATTTTTGAGGTAATTGCATATTGTTTAATATTTTTCAGAAAGAGAAACTGAACATCCAATGTTTAAATTAATTAGTTATTAATTGTACGAAATTACATACCCTAATATCTCCATATCCATGCAACGATGTCCTTAAATCTCAATACTTGTACAGTGTATAGTTCCATAGCTATATCAGGCAGTTGTAGAATCAAGCTTTTTTATTGATATGCCATTTATAAAAACTAGTATGTTAATTTCAAGGATCAAATTAATATTATGATTGAATAATTACAGGGTATATCGGTTTCACCAAAAAGAAAATATCTAACGAAACTTAAAATGATATTTATTTAGAGACCAACGTTTAGAAGTTGGAATTGTTTAATTACAAACCTTTGTTGGTCAAAAGTTGCTGCTACCTTTATGTTGGATGAGTGTGATTTGCGAATGTTGATATAATATAATAATACTAAGCGAAACAAGATCTTTGAACAGACATCATTAAAATGATAGCGAGTAAAAATTTGACCCAAATTAAAATGGCAAAACATGTAATTGTAGTCACATTTATCTGCTGGTCACTATTTGAGTATAATTCAATGAATTCTTGAACAGGAATGATATCTGTTGGAACTGGAAAATTCTTTGCGGAGAAGCATTTTGATAAGATAAAGCGATTGCCTTCGTATTAACACATTAAATACTAAATTATGGCTTTAGAGCAGATACCTCAAACAACTTTTGTCCGGAAAGTAGGATCTGTAAAATAATATTTGGTTTAACGTTTGACTGACATACGTAGAACATATTATAAAATCGATACATTTTATTTAGATACTACGGAAGCCCATTTATACGGAAGCCCATTTAGGACCTATCAACAAATATTTTTGAATTTGATATAACGAATTCTTGAATTTGTTAAAACGAATTTAAATCGTTTTAACAAATTGTGGAATCCGTAATAACGAATTAATTTTGTTATAACAAATTTTAGGAATTTGTTATAACGAATTTAATCTGTTATAACAAATTTTAGGAATTCGTTTTTACAAATTTTGAAATCTGTTTTAACAAATTAAATTTGAAAAAACGAATTCTTAAATTCGTTATTTCAAAGTTATGATTCGTATTTTCGGTTTTTAAAATCTGTTAAAACGTATTTTCATCCAATTTGTGATAACAAATTTCATATATTGCGGGAAGAAATTAAACGGGGCGGACTTCATTTGTCCCATATAGGCGTACGCCGAAATGCGCTGATCGACGTTAAAGGGCACAAGTTTAGCTTTTTAAAAAAGCTTACCGTCTTTAGAGCAAACTTTAAACTGCATTAAGTTATCAAAGAAAATTCAATTCTTTTTTATAAACTTGATAAGGTCGTCTTCCTCTACATGCAATGGTTTTTGAAACTTTTTTTATGTACTTTAATTAAGTGTGCGTGCCTTAAATTGAGAAATGCGTACCACGTGCTTGTGACTTGAGATCGACTATAGTAGGGAAAAAGAGATCTTAGGAAGGATCGTATTATTTAAATAAAATCAAACTTAATACCACAGCATTCAGCACTTGTTTTACTGATATTAGAACCATTTTAACAAAACCTTGGACTTTCAGTAGGACGTAACTATCTATTCTTGCGTCAAAACAAGTTAAAAATGACGCTGGTTTCAAGCGAAATATACACCGATTGCGTAGTCTTAGCTCCAAAGCCAGACAAATCTAGTTTATTTCAAAGAGCCATGGTTGTATTGCCAGCAATGAAATAGACAGGCCTATGTCGCAATGCTGTTTGCGACAACTACCCAAAGTCCAAGCTCCTGTTAAAATGGTTCTAGTTTTACCCGAACCGTATCTTTTTTACTGATATTAGACATACCGTATCAAATTTTCACATTTTTGTACTTGCATAAACAATCCAAAAAGAAAAGAACAAAAAAATTCAATAGATATTATAGAACATTGCTTTCAACTAGTTGTACTGAAAAAATTAAGCCTGAATTTAATCATTCTCTCACCAGAGGTCGTGCTACACAAGCTTCGCTTACACCGAGGTGTAAGCGAAACATGTGTAGCACGACCTCTGGTGAGAGAATGGAATTTCATTCATAGCTAATTTTATTGCTTTTTTCGTTTTCTCACTTTTTAAGATTTAAAATCTACGAAAATTGTTAAGTCGTACGTAAAAAAAATCATAAGAAAATTATCTCCCTTGCGCCGAAAAGTTTTTAAACCAATGAAATAAATGTAAATTTTCACAACATGTATTTTCTACCAATCACAAAGGAGAGGAAGTGTACAACCCGGAGACTGTGAATTATTTCAACTCTTTATACCGTCTTCCAAGGAAGACGGTAAAAATGGCAAATGAAGTAAACCGGTGTAAAAACAAAAATGGAGGAACATATTGTCACAGCTGTTGGTGTAACCATGGTGACAGATGTAACAATTCCAAAAGACACATTTCTTTATGGGCTTTGCTTGAATTCCTACTTAGATAGGAACTGTTAAATATGTAACAACGCAATTTCACTAAAAGTACCAGGAAATACAGATTTTTTACAGGTTTTTGCGCAAAATTTCAACAATTTGTTACATCAATGCTATCAATCAATGAGGATGCTGATTTATTAACAAATATTTACATTCCACATATATTTTGCATTTAAAGCTACTAAAAGGTTAAATCACGGATTTTAATTGTGACGTCACAAACGTTGAACGCTGACAAATACAACGTCACAAGCGAAAATCAAAGATCACGCTTGTGGCTGTTACTGTGGCTCTTCCATTGATTTGAACTTACCCATAGGATAATACAGTAATTTTGAGGTATAATTCACATTTGCATACAAGGCAAGAAGGTAAAAAAATGTAAATATAAGCATTGAATCCTTATTTTTTGAAAGATATAGTCTCATAACTGCAACGGTGTGTGCAAACAAATTTTCATAACGCGCTAACGCGCGTTATTCAATTTGTATGCACACACCATTGCAGTTATGAGACTATATCTTTCAAAAAATAAGGATTCAATGCTTAAATATCTGCATTTTTCATCTCATAACATCATCAAACTGTGTGATTATGTCATACTTAAAAAAGCGGTGAATTCCACGCCGGTCTGGCATAGAATTGATAATATTTTATATAACGTAACCAGGCATTATAACTAGGATCTGCGCATGCGTAAACCAACTTCCAATCGGGATCGGTAAACGTTTGGGAGGAAATTCGAAAGCTTTTTGGAGTAACTTTGAACTGATATAACTGTTATGTGCAAAAAAAAAAAAAAAGGGAAAACGCGATTTTTATATCATATAGTCATTAAAAGTGATAAGAATGTTATGTAGATTTGCTTTATGCTAAAAGAAATTGATTAAATATATGAGAGGACAATAAAGGCAATGTTACAGAAAAACAACAGACACGTAGCTTCAAAGAAGTGTGGGAGGGGGGTGGCAGGAAGACCGGGGGGCCTGCCCCCCCCCCCAAACCACTTTTGCTCGAAGCAAACATTTTTTTTTAATTTACATATAAAGAAGCGAATTAACATAGAGTTGCCCCCATGATTTTTAAAGCATGTAAAACATTGAAGTGAACGGGAGGAAATAAACAGTGAAATTGAAGTTTAAGGTACACTTAGCCTTTTATAGCTACCCCCACGGTTTACGATTTTTGAATTTTTGAGAAGTATTTCCCTTTTTTTTTTTGCAAGTAAAGAATTTTTGGGTGCGTCTCCTCCCTTTCTACTTTTCTACTATGCTACCTGTTTGAACAAAATATCATGGTTTCGTTACATACACTAGTAAGAAAGAATTGGGTTTAGATATAAACCAATATTATCTCCTGTATTGTGCCATTCACCAGGTTCTATAAACACCTAACCTTAGTTTCAATTAAAAAAATGTCCAAGGTTAGGAGGGGGAGAGAAGGATAATTGATTTTGTTTTTCTTTTCTTGTCAGGGGTTATGGGGGGTAGGGGTGGTCAGGACACCGACTACTTGTAGATCTATCCATGACTCCTCACCAAGGTCTGTGTGCCCATCACCAGGGTCTGTATACACATAACTGGAGTCAGTATACCCATCACCAGGGTCTCACCAGGGTTAGTGTACATATCACCATGATCTGTGTTCTCATCACCAGGGTCAGTTTACCCATCACCAGGGTCAGAGTACATATTACTAGCTAGGGTCTGTGTGCCCATCACTAGGGTATGTATACCCATAGCCAGAAATCCACCTAACCATCGTCAGGGTCATATACCTATCACCATGGTCAGTGTACGTATCATCAGGGTCTATATGCCTATCACCAGGGTCAGAGTACGTATCACCAGGGTTTGTCTGCCCAGTGTACGTATCACCAGGGTCTATGTGCCAATCACCAGGGTCAGTAGACCCATCACCAGGGTCTCAATACATATGACCAGCGTCTGTGTGCCCATCACTAGGGTCTCAATGCATATCACCAAGGTCAATATACATATCACTAGGATCTGGGTGCCCATCACCAGGGTCTCAATACCTATCTTGTGATAGATATTGAGACCCTGGTGAAGTGTATACTGACTTTGGTTTTGCGTATTTAGACCCTGGTGATACTTACACTGACCTTGGTTATAGGTAAACTGATACTGGTGATGGATATACTGACCATGGTGATATGCACTCTGACCCTGGTGATGAGTACTAGTATACAGACCTTGGTGATAGGTATTGAGACCCTGGTGACGGCCAAACAGACCAAGGTAATACGTACACCGATCCTGTTGATAGGTATTGAAACCCTGGTGATGGGTATACTGACTCTGGTTATGATTATATAGACCCTGGTGTGGGCTCACTGACCCCGGTAATACGTACACTGGCCCTGGCGATAGGTATTCAGACCTTGGATATGGACACTGAACCTGGTTATTGGTATACTGACCCTGGTTAATGACACACTAACCCTTGCATGTGATACGTACACTACACCCTGGTGGTACAGTGTAGGTATTGAGACCCTGGTGATATGTAAACCGACTCTGGTAATGGGCACACAGACCCTGGTGATACGTACACTGACCCTGGTGATGGGTAGCGAGACCCTGTTCATGGGTATACTGAACCTGGTGATGGGCACACAGACCCTGGTGATACGTATTCTGACCCAGGTGATAGGTATACTGACCCTGGTGATAGGTTAAAAAACCAAGGTGATACGTTTAATGACCCTTTTTATGTGTATAAAGACCTGTTGGCAAACAGACCCTACTGATGGGCCATGGATAGATCTGCAAGGAGTCGGCGTCCTGACCATCCCACCCATCCCCTCTTATTACCCCTGAGAAAAAGAAAAAAAATGTATTATCCAACTCACCTATCTAACCTTGAATTTGTAATTGAATCCGAGCTAAGGTGTTTATAGAACCTGGTGAACGGCACAAAATGCAAGAGATAATATTGGTTTATATATAAACACAAGTCTTCTTTACGGTTTGTAATGAAACCATGATATTTTGTTCAGGCACGTAGCATTGTGGCAAAAAGGGGGTTGGGGCCAGATCCATCCAAAAAATCTTAACATGCAAAAAAAAAAAAAAAAAAAACCTCTCAAAAATTTGAAAATCCTAATCAGTGGGGGTAGGGGGACTAAGTGTACCTTTAACTTCAACTTCACAGTTTATTTCCACCCTTACACTTCAATTTTTGATATGCTCCCAAAACCTTTGGGGGCAACTTCATGTTAATTTACTTTTTTTATATGTAAATTAAAGAAAAAATGTTTGCTGCAAGAACAAGTTGGGGGAGGGGGAAAGCTGCCACCTCCCTCTGATGCTATGTGTCTGTTGTTTTCCTGTAGCATTGCTTTTATTGTCCGCTTAAATATTTAGGTGTAAAACCAAATATACATAACATTTTTATCACCTTTAATGACTATATGATAAAAAAAATTGCATTTTCTTTTCCTTTCTATTGCACATATATAAGTTAGAAGTCCCTCCAAAAAGCTTTCGAATTTCCTCCTAAACGTTTACCGATCCCGATGAAAAGTTGGTTCACGCATGTGCACATAATTATATAATGCCTGGTTACGTTATTTACAAGAATAGATATGGGTTACCCCATATCCATGATATTCGACTTTTAAATTACTTGAATTTTCACAGTGCTCAGCCGATCAATGAAATGTTAAGAAATTGACGTATTGTCCGTATTAAATACTGCCACCCGTCACTAGCAAACAGTGCGCACTACACATCCTTAAACCGAGTCTACACGAGAGCGATCAGAAATACGGTGCAGGTGTTGCGTAACCATTCCGTCGTTAAAAAAGGAAAGAAATAACACACACTCAAACACAACAAATAATTAGAAGAGATTGTGTGTTAACTAACCAACAATAATCATGAAAGTAATATAACTATTGTAATAATATAAGCAATATTCATTAGTGAAACAATTGTCAATCGAAGAATGACCTACATTTTCGTGAAAAAGACTGAGGAGGCAACGAGCGTAGGAATATGAATATTTCACATTTACATTTCTTGGGGTAGGGTGTTTTTTCAAAATAATTTTACGTTAATTTTGTTTTCTTCCACGTATTATATATACACTGATATTCTACACACTTGTTGTGATGTTGTATCTGCTGATCATGAATGGAACTATATTTTTTCAGAGCAATTGTGTGAAGAGTACCTGACTTTAGTAATATATCTTGAATAGATAGTAAGCACTGATCGAATATATTAAAAATATTATCAATTCTATGCCAGACCGGCGTGGAATTCACCGCTTTTTTAAGTATGACGTAATCTCATAGTTTGGTGATGTAATGTGATGAAAAATGCAGATATTTGTTAATAAATCAGCATGCTCATTGATTGATAGCATTGATTTAAAATTTTGCGCAGAAACCCGTAAAAAATCTGTATTTCCTAGTACTTTTGGTGAAATTGCGTTGTTACATATTTAACAGTTCCTATCTATGTAGGAATTCTAGCAAAGCCCATAAAGAAAGGTGTCTTTTGGAATAGTTACATCTGTTACCATGGTTACACCAACAGCTGTGACAATATGTTCCTACATTTTTGTTTTTACAACGGTTTACTTCATTCGGAATTTTGCCCTTTAACGTTGGTCAGCGCACTTCGACGTACGCCTATATGGGACAAATGAAGTCCGCCCCGTTTAATTTCTTCCCGCAATATATGAAATTTGTTATCACAAATTGGATGAAAATACGTTTTAACAGATTTTAAAAACCGAAAATACGATTTATAACTTTGAAATAACGAATTCAAGAATTCGTTATTTCAAATTTAATTTGTTAAAACAGTTTTCAAAATTTGTTAAAACGAATTCATGAAATTTGTTATAACAGATTAAATTCGTTATAACGAATTCCTAAAATTTGTTATAACAAATTTAATTCGTTATTACGGATTCCACAATTTGTTAAAACGATTTAAATTCGTTTTAACAAATTCAAGAATTCGTTATATCAAATTCAAAAATATTTGTTGATAGGTCCTAAATGGGCTTCCGTATAAAACAACCATATTTCATTTCTTTAATGAATGAAAAGATTAAAAGTTGATATTTTGGTTTGATTTAGTTTATTACATATTCCTAATTATTTAAGAGGTTTATTTTACTTGTTTAAGGTAAATATTTTTTCGTTCTAAATAAGGTCAGCTTAGGAATGCTTTTTTGATATGATAAATGAACATATTAACATGAACAATCTTTAAAAAAAAAATTACGTTTCCGAGTTAAGTTGTTTGGTTATTCACCTTTCAGCAACATGCAGCTATGATTGATAATATGAAAATTTCAAGATGCGCTTCGGACAATATTTCATTCCCTGAAGGCTAATTTAATCAATGTTGCCCTCATCCATAATGAATACTTGTAATTATTTTATTCTTTTTGCGATTGTACGCTTTGACAAAACAGAACTTTACATATATTTTTTTATGGAATCTAATTATTGCTGGTAAAAAAGAACAAATTAGGTTTTTTACAGTCTGGTTACATGCAGTTTCTATAATTTTGTTTTGTACAAAATGTTACGTATTTCATTCCCGTCTGCATAATATCAAGAATTTCTCATTATATGGACCTGGATAAAATAATTATATTACCAGGGAATTCTCTTGATATTATGC
The DNA here is from genome assembly GCA_020458035.1 of Magallana ariakensis. Classification (NCBI taxonomy): domain Eukaryota; kingdom Metazoa; phylum Mollusca; class Bivalvia; order Ostreida; family Ostreidae; genus Magallana; species Magallana ariakensis. The sequence goes on along the minus strand of CM035819.1, from coordinate 47,334,759 downwards.
ATATCAATATATGTAGCAATCCTGAATTGTATCTTGTTCAAGACAAAGATGGGTTATGTTTTATCGAGACTTATTTGGATGTAAATATTAGCAATGCCTGTCTGAATATAAAAGGGTATAAATCTAGATTAAGGAATGATCGCAACTCTTACGGTGGATGTGTAATGCTATATATTTCTAAATCTGCTTGTAGTTGATATGACTTACAACCAAACAATTCAGAAATTTTATGGATTAATAACTACCGGCAAGGAAAAATCCACATATTTATATACAAGCAGTACTTTTTGGCAAAAATGTCCATGGTCCATTAAAAAAACACTGATGATATATCTTCTGATATAGTTGTTGACAATCATTTTTCTTAACCTTTTTTCTACACGACATTATGAACAAAAAAACCTTAATAAATACACCTTTAAAAATCACTGAGCATACATGTGTTTTACTAGATCATACTTTTGTAAGCAGAAACAATCAAACTAATGACGAAGGCATTATCAGTTAAACACTAGTATATATAGATTCATCAAAATTCTAATTTTTTTGACGCTTCATACAAACGGTTGTAGAAAGCAGCGATTTCCCCAAAACTTGAATGTTTCTAGAATAATGGAATATGCAAAGACATACTTAGCAAATAAATGAACCTTTTATAGCTTACAGTAAAAATAAGAACATTGGCGAAATGATACATGTTATTCAATCAAACTTACATTAGCATAAACTTCATAACTAAGGTTGACTCATGAGGAGGCGCACCTTAAGAGTTAAATATCAATATTGTCTTAAAAACAGCTAAAATGCTCTATGCATCATTATTAATTTCATTTTATTACATGTACTCATACTGTGTTCTTGAGTGTCTGGTCTCTTTAAATTTTAAACAAATTTGGTCTAGTAATGCCTTATTTACAAAAAGCGTATGATACACACAAGTTCTATGCACCTTTTGAGTTTAAGAAAATGCATGTTACTTTTGATTCAACACGATCTGTACAAACATTGTGCAGTATGTCCAGTTGATGTAATAAGCATTGAATTAAAGGATTCCTTCAGTTACACATAATTAAACACAAACATACACGCACAGCATTCATACGCTTAACCTTTATATAAACGCATTAACTACCTCTGTTCTTAATAGCGTTGTTGGTTCTTAAAATGAATACAAGAACTAAGAAAAGATATATGCGATTTAAATTCAATGGTATGGTATGGTGTATGTTTTAAAATGTGTCCTTGAACTGAATTTGATGCAATTGATTGTTTTTTGTATTTTTTTTTTACAACAGAATTTTAATAATTGATTAAATAAGAGCGGAATTTTTAGTGCCTTTTTGGCATTTTTCAAATAAATTATGCCAATACTATACTTTTACAGAATACTTTCAATAATATAATTGTTTCGGTTAAATATCTAATGCACCAACAGCGCTTTAATAGGTTCTTTTAAAGTACCTAACACGTGTTCACTTAAATGACCATATTTTTCTTAAACCTCAATGGAATTGGCAAAATGAGGTATACTTTTTCTCAGAATAGCATAAGCTTTCTAATTCTAAGATAAAATGACTTTTCAGAGAATGTTAGTGTAAGTTAAAGTGTAAGTTAAAGGTAGCACGGGACAGTTTCGGATAAAGTACCCGTCAATATTTTTTGTAAAATTGAGAGTTGCTGTACTTGAAGGCTTATGAGTGTTGCTAAAATTCATGAAATTATTTTTAATGATTATCATTAGTTAGAGGGATGTCTCTTGTTGAAATTGACATGCAATATGTAGGCCCCATATGTTAGGTACATGAGAATCAGAAGTAAAATGCGAAACCGCGGCTATGACTGTTGTGTTGACTTTACACAGTGAAATTGCAAGTGACAGACGGGAGGTAAAATAACACGAAAAGTAGGTGGATATGGGACATTGTAAACTATACACCGGTAAGTGTCTGACATGTGATGGTGCAACATGCACACGGTACGGAAGGTCAACCCTTTGCAGGGAATTAGCTGGGGAGGTCTAAAAAGCTGAAAAATCATGAAAAATTAGCAAAATATGAAAGGGTCAAAATCTCATAAAATCCAGTATGTAGACAATTTTACAGGTTTTGACTAGTAATTTTCTTTAGAAATAAGTGATTGACCCTATAACAAGTGAATTATGGGTATTTGTGCTCAATGGGAACTGAGGAAATTCTAGTTACAGAGTTCTGAAGACACACATCCCCTGGCTTCAATGAATTGTATCAAAAAAACTGTCCCGTGCCACCTAATTACGGAAGTCGCCTGGATATAGTCCTCTAGTGACCATTATCATTTATAAAGAATAATTCTAATATTTCAAATAAAAAATGAAATACGTTAATTCTTATTGACGGGCAAAGATTATACAACTACTGAGGTTTCCAAATGGCCAGATTTCATTTTTAAAAAGAATGGCGTTCTGAAATAATTGAAAAATATTTGAAAAATATTTAAAAATTATGAGTGTTCACAAAGTGTTAAATATATTGAACTGGATTTTTTTTTTTGGGGGGGGGGGGACTCAGTTGGAAGAACGTTTTTCCTGTACAATAATGTGTTATTTCATTGTTGGTCTACTATCACATTTTAGTACTTAGTAGACGTGGATTTTCATAGAGTTTTTTTATAAACTGTATTTCAAGGGATTCTTGGTATACATGTATATCATTGTAGTAGTAATTATATTTTTACGAAAATTCCTCAAACATTCTTTATCTGTAGCTTACTTTCTGGTGGACATTATTGCAATTACTTCCTTGAGTATAAAGTTAAAATGAATGATTATTGCAAATTATTGCATTTAAGATAAATACATGAATAAAGATATTCACCTGATGTGTTTCACCTGATGATGGCACCTGATCCTATCTCTATCTTGGAGGTCCGTGTTGCTCTGCTTTGAATTTGTATTTCGTTTTATGGATTTTTGAGATGGTTGACGGTTTGTTATTGTCATTTTTTTATTCATCACCAAAACACGATTATTTCGATTTAAACAGATTTTGTTCGAATGTGTATCTTATTAGAGGAATAAGGAAGACACCTTTTGTATATATACGTTTAATGTTTTGAGGCTTTTTATTTGATAAAGTAATAAATCAGATACACAACTTCTCGTTTGTATTTCTTGTTTTTTTTATAATACATGTACATCAGTGCATTGACAGGTAAGGAACAAATGAGTGCAACATTGATATCTAAGTTTGAATCATTGCATTCGTTAAATAATTGAATGATTAATAACTATTTATATCAATTGGCTGCACATGAATTTAATTTAAAACAGTTTTAAAATAAACTTGTGAATTCCGTCCATTCTAAATAATGTTGTGGCTTCATTGTTTATATTTAGAATTTAAAAAATGATGTTTAAGTCTCGGGTACAACCGTTTGAAAAATGATTTGACTACCGAAGATGTGCGAAAAAAATTCCTTTAAATATGTTGCAAGTCAGTCTAAATATATAACACTACATTTAGGTGCCGTTTTCTGTTCATTTAGGCGATACTTGTTTATATCGTATTTTCATTTGATAGAATATTTTTGAATCATAAATTGATTTAGACTTGGAATGGATATATTTTCAACTAAACATTCATTCATTTCATGACATTCACTGATTTGGACTTGTTAGTAAATGCTGATATCAACAAAATGACGGTTTTTTTTTCAAAATGTTTAATTCATAAATAAAATTATACATCTGTCCAAACGTATACACTACAGTCATCAAAAATATTAATTTCATATTTATTTTGAATAATAAAAACACCAAAAAGAGTGCAGAGATAAAACATGTCGGTAATCTGAACCACTGTGCATGGGTATAAATCCTTAGTATGCATAATATTTTCCCTATAGTGTTGTTATTTAAAACTATCAACTTTATATCTATCACTGTATTGTTATTTGACTCATGTAAGTACCTGAATGGAAATCAGATAAGTAGGATAGACAGCAACGTTTTTGTGGGGTTATCACAGCTTCAAAAACTGTAAGTCTGTTACTCTGAGGTATTTTTCGTAGGAAGAAATATTCCGCCTCTTATTTGTTAACAAGATAGAAATGTTAATTGCATGGTTCTAATCCACTGCCCATAAATGTTCACTAAGATGCCTTTCTTATAACAATGATGATCAAATATTTCTTTTTGAATGAGAAATATGTTAAGTATTAGTGAACTTATACATGTCAGCAGTTAAGGTATGGATACGGCCAGAATCATGCTTTTCTGATATATTTTATCATTCAATTAGGAATAAATAATATGCAATACACTGAATTATGGTTGTTTAACATTTGCTATTGATACACCAAATGTGTTATCGTCAACCATTTCTGAACAACAAACAATATCAAGACGCGTAAAGAGGTCTCTGTACATTCCGGGTCATATTGTCATAACCCTCTAGTGATCATGGTCATTTCTAAACAATGCATCACAATAATTTTAATATTTCTATTAAAATGTAAAATCTATAAAATCAAACGATGCTATTTTAATAATATCGATTTTTGAAGGTTATGAAAAAGTATATGTTATGCTAGATTGATTAAATAAAATACGGTTTCGAAGATATGACTGTTCATTAAGTGTTCTTTAATGTAGCTCTTTCTTTGAACTTTAAATATAGCAATAACTTGTTTCATTGTACATCGGTGAATAATGTTTTTACAGCTTTTTAGTAGATTTCTTTTGTATATAATGAATCTCAATTGCCAAAACAATATATATACAGTGCATATACTAGAGATATAATGGAGATGTATTGAAAACATGTTAAGTGAAAAGCGTTTGAATATGAATATTTGATTAGAAAACATCATTTTAGTATGTACATAACACACTGACAAAACACAGGGAATGAAGCAATACCCCCTTATGCTTTTAAACATAACACGATTAAAAAGCATACATTCAAGTTAAATCACATGTAAAAATAGTATACATGACTGAGAAAAAATACAAGATGGTCAAAAAATAAAGCGGTGAATTCACAAAATTAAAACATATTGAATGTAATTCTCAAAAAATGAACGTTATTCTTTGTTTTTAATTTGAAACTTGAATCTCATTATACTTTATTATCTAACATTTTGTTTTACTCATAAATCATTATACCTTGTACTCATGTAGAGACCTTGGTATAAATCAGATTAGTAGGCTCAACAACAACAACACCTTTGAGGGATTATCTTAGGTTCAAACACTGTAAGTTTGGTTCAGTTTCAACACTTACTTTATTAATGTATCGTGATTACGATCTACTCAACAAAAATTGCAAAGTGATATTGCATGTTGAATAATGCCAGCACGCTCCTTTCTGATAAAGTACGTGTTTGTTAATTGATGAATAAATGGACTTAACAATGCCTGTTAGTAGCTTTGCACATATTTCAGTCTCTAGACATGCTGCTCTGAAACATTTAATTTAGATACCTCACCAGATAATAATTGCTACATATATCAACGGCGTCTATAGCTAAATGTTGATTTGTTAGGCCGTAAAATAATTATATTCTTACTTGCTATATTTTTATTCATACAAAATATGAATTTTTTTATCTTAAACGTACCATGAAGTATAAAGAATACATGAAAAATTGTTGATTATGATATTTCGACTTATTTGGCAATTATTTCGATAATTTTTAAGTTGATTTTTCTTCATGTTAAACATAAAGAGAAATAACCCCCGTAGAAAAGTGACCCCCGCTGTAAACAAGAATAAAAATTGTCTACTCGTATTCAAGATATCTGACTTTGAAAATATTTAGAAGTTATGAACACCGAAATTGTAAAGAAATCGCTGTATATCGTTTTTCACATCCGTAGCAAACACTCACAAATACAACATTTACATTGCCACAAATTGATTGTTAACAGTTATGTCCCATCTCTCGTCGACATATGGCGGGAAAATGACACTGCACTTGTGTAGAAATCTGCTGATGTATGCTTCATACTTTACCATAAATAATTCTTAACAACATTTTATATAGCTTCATTATTTAAAAACGATATACTAGTATTTGATTTACAAAATGTATGCACAACTTGCTAAACTATATTTTATCGCGATTTTACAACTGACCCGACAACAAATTGCTAGGTCTAAACGTATGTGATTAATGTGATTAAAAATTTATGCAGGTGTTGCTACTGTTGCATAGCCATTCCGTATTTTAAAAATAAAAAAAATAAAAACAGAAGAAAAACACATTCATACAAAATAAGTAATTAACATTCTCTCTCAGAGGAAATTTTGTGATGATCTACGAACAATAATCATGACATAATAATTGCTGTAATAATATAAGCAATATTCATTCGTGAATAATTTATCACGAATAAATGAGCTTTTCTTCTTAAGAGATTCAGACAGTCTACAAATGGCCACGACCATCGAGCCCTCTTAATATTTTGATTCAGGCGATCTTTACTGCCGAAACTGTCAATGCTTCTACAAATTATTGATGCAATAATCATCTTGATATTAATTAAAGTATGATGATGATAAAGTAAAATATATTTTCTGTTCGAGTACTCTCAGTATTTTGATGATTTTCCTTATGGGCCGTTAGCTTATACTGGCTTAATGGCTGCTGGTTGGTGGCTGCTAGCTTCAGCAGGTTATAATGCCTAACAATGGAGTGAACTTTTCATAATTTTGGTTTCATCATTAATTCTTTTTGATGCACTTGCATACCAGTAGTTTGTAGTAGGTTAAAATCGTCAATGCAAGTATAGTTCATGAACAATATCGAGTCTACTCTTTCATCGACAATTAACAGAATTTTGTTTTATAGTGTCTTGTATCCCGAAATAATTTTAATGTGTTGTCAGTCGTAATATTGAGATACATGTAAATGTTACTCGTTAAGATGAAAAACATACCCCGATACAATACGTCAGTATCTTGTTATAACGGAAGGATTTTTATTTTCTAAGATATATCCCTTCTATCACTTTAATGTTATCTCAATATGAATTACAATTTTTGTTACTTTGTGTAACCTGCAGTAAAAATTACAGTATTGTTCAAAAATAATAAAAAATCATACTGAAAAACTTAAATTTATAAGGGGTCATTATTCTACAGGGGTCACTTTTCTTCATGTAGAGTGTGCTCATTTTTATAAAAATTCTTCAGGCACAAGGTTCATTTTTCTACGTAGAATAATGACCGGGGGTCATTATTCTAGGTCAAAAAATGACCCCTGATCATTATTCTTCTTTACACCGGCAGACGGAATATATAAAGCACAATAAAACGTTTACGACACGGAAAATTGAAATTGTCAATTTTTGAGACAATCAGTCCCATCGTCAGGACACTAACAAAATAAATTACAAAGGATGGGAACAAACAAAACAAACACTAACACTACTAAAAAAACTACCAAAAAACTATAAACAGCTACTATACAGCATGTACAGTTTGGGACAAAAATTACTCCAGAGCAACGGAGCAATAAATGTTGATAAAAGTGACGTTTAGTTTAACTTCATAGATTTTTTAAAGAAAGCCCAAAATAAAAGGGTAAACAAGATTCGAAAAAAATGGACAAAATTCAATTTTTGAGGGGGAAATTGATATTCAAAATATTCTACAATAAAGGCAAACAAGTTCCTTGTAGGATTTGCGGGTCAGTAGACCGATGTCAAGTCCTCTGCCTTAAAATGCAAGGCAAAATGATTTTATATGTAAATTCCTCTTTGCTATTAAAACTGCATGTTGTGACGTAATGTCATGATCAATTGACTTAAGGAATTAATTCAATATTTTTTTTATTTTATACGATATAAAATGATTAGGGACAGTTTACGCTTTATAAACCGCGAAGCGGTTTATAAAAAAGCGTAAACTGTATCAAACCATTTTACATATGGTTTATCGCTTAATTTTTTGGAGCGACCGTAACCTATAAAAATTAAATTTACAAATTAAACTCATGTGACTGCTGCAAAAAAAAAAAAACACACAAAAGAAAGCAGCAACACCAAAATATATATGTACAGCCATAGTAAATTTCCTGCGAAAATTTTGACATCACGTGAATGGCATAAAAAAGTGTATCTATAGCCGATAAAGTAAATATGATATTGCAGCTAGTATGGATGAGCATTATAGATAGGGCAAAATACCGTAGTGTGGGTTTGCATGTAAACAACCACACCATAATATTGTTTCGACGGGATATGAAAAAAGTAAAGTTTATAATGTTTAGGAAAATACTGTTAATGAGTTGTATCATCGTATTTAAATTATTGTTTGATAGACGATTTACGAGATTTTATATTTAAAAGAGCAATCTAGCTATACGTTTAGCTATGAGCCTGTAAAAATGTTTAAATACTGTTGATAGCAGAAAGAAAACAATTTATTTTTGCAGCATAAAACTTCTTCGATTGTTGTGACTGTGATTAGTTACTGTTTTGTAGAATTTTTTAAAAAAATACACTGAGTATACGTTTAAATAGTGATATTGAAATTGCATTTGCTTTTCAAATCAACATATAAATTAGCACAAATTTAAGTTACACAAACATAATTCATTTACTTACATTTGTATTATAAATATCAGCTCGAGGCCTTTGTGACTGTTTTGACCTTTGATTTAAATCTTGCTTATTTACTACATGCAATCCAATTATTGCTGATGAAATCAAAAGAACAACTCTATTTTCGTGTAATTTGGTTTGCGTTTCTAACATTTTTTGGACCATCAGAACCGTTCTTCTATTATAACGAATGCATTTTGTGTTCATATGTATTTTAGACATGCTCTCTCTCTCTCATCTTATTACATTTCAAAAATTTTGTTTCTTTAAAAAATAAATAAATAAGTAAATAAACGTTATTTAAAATTAACGATAACGAAATGACACCAATTCGTTTATAATACTGAAAGTCCAATTGATATACCTGTCAATTAAAATCAACATATTCAGATCAGACCTACATGAGATGTATCACGTGCTGCTCAGCTCAATACTATAATTTTGCTTGAAGAAATATGAGAATGTTGTATATGCTTGCTATATTAAAATTGATTTTGCTTTTAATTTTCTAAATCGTAAATTATTATCTTTAATTCATTTCTTTAGCATAGGAACACCGTCTTTAAACAATAAAGAAGAGAAAGAGAACACACAGCAAAGTTACTACATAGTTGATACACACAGCCATGTCACTACATTGTTGATGCACACAGCAGTCACTACATTGCTGATACACACAGCAATGTCACTACATTGCTGATACACACAACAGTCACTACATTGTTGATACACACAGCACTGTAGATACACACAGCAATGTCACTACACTGTTGATACACAGCAATGTCACTACATTGCTGATACACACAACAGTCACTACATTGTTGATACACACAGCATTGTTGATACACACAGCAATGTCACTACACTGTTGATACACACAGCAATGACACTACATTGTTGATACACACAGCAGTCACTACATTGCTGATACACACAGCAATGTCACTACATTGTTGATACACACAGCAATGTCATTACATTGTTGATAAACACAGCAAAGTCACTACATTGTTTATGTACACACAGCATAGTCACTACAGTGTTGATACACACAGCAATGTCACTACATTGTTGATACACACAGCATAGTCACTACATTGTTGATACATATTATAAAGTAAAAGTATTTACTATAAACTGCCTTTGTTGTGTGTGTTAAATGCTACATGCAGCTGATGTAAACTTACTTAACTACCAGCTTGTCTTATCTCTTAAGAAAGGCTAGAGTGTAATTAGTGTACAAAGAACTCTAATTACGTCAGTTAATATTCTCATACACGAGCATACTTCAGCCTCTAGATCAACTCTTGTTACACCTCAGCCCTGTTTTGGGCCAATTTTATGTACATCAATTTTTCAAGTTATGCTCAATATGCATATATTGACAAAATTTTGGAGAACTATATACTATACTAAGTAAGTAAACTCTAAATAGGCAAGGCTGGACTGTATTTTAAACTTTTCTTTACGCATGATTTCTATGTTAAATATATTATAGAAATTTTATGAATTTAACGTCTATCTAGTTAAACACGTAGTACTTCATCTTAAAAAACTGTGATTGATATTTCATTTTTCTAAGAAGCATTTTGAATGTTGTATAATAAATTTATTCTATCCTTCTGACTATGCGGGGCCACTAGGCTATCTGCCCACTTTGCGCCAGCTTTCTGTTGCATTATGCCTAGGGAGGGAATCGAACCCACGTACATAGTCAAGAATTCAACATAAACGAACCAATGTGATTAAGTACATGACATGTTTCAAAATCATAAATTGAAAAGAATGGCTTTCTACTTGGGATGTGTGTTGGAAATATGAAGATTATCCCTTTAACTTATATTTATTATATATTTGCATTAACGCAATTTATGATAATTTAGGGTGCAAATATTAACCCAAAGTGATTGATTGGTTTACCTATTTTTGTTTAACTTTTCAGCTTTTTGACGTTAAGATAAAATAATTTTATTATCCAAATGCTGTGCCTTTTTAAAGCATACAGAGGTTAAATAACAAAATTAAAAAAAAATACAACGCATACAGTAGACACATACAAAAAGAGAGGTTGCTAAATGATATCGATAGATAGATGATGGTTCCTGCCTTTATAGGGGTTTCATTCAATAATAAAGTGTTGTTAAACTGTTATTAAGGAGGAATAAGGATGCAAATATTATTCCTAAAATATTTAAGGGGTTTCCTAAGTGTTTAACTATACATACTAATTTTTTAATGTTAAAATAAGAATTATGGGTTTCCTCAGGGGGTTCAAACTTAATAATTATAGAATTTTCCCTCTAACTAAATAAATGCTGAAAATTTCTTCAAAGAATGAACTAGAGTGCAAATTTTAATAAATAAATTTAGGGTTTATTTCAGTGATTTACTATACTGATTATTTAACGATAAAATGAAAATTATGGGTTTCTTCATTGGGGGGGGGGGGGGTAAATGTTTATTGCAATGAGTATTACTTGCACTAATACTGATTTTATCTTTCAAATACTTTCATTAAGAAGGAATAAAGATGTAAATAGGGGGATTCTAAAGGATCTAGGGACTTTCCTAAGTGTTTAACTTTAATAATACAGATTTTGTAACATTAAAATAGATATGAGTAAAGTGTTTCCTCAGGGGACTCAAACTTAATAATATAGGGGTTTTTCTAATAATTAACGTTGACATTTTCTTTGCAGTAGTATAAGGAAGAAAAATTAGAGTGCAAATATTAATTAAAAAAGATTTCTGGGTTGTTTAAGAGATTTACTATACAGACATTTTAACGTTAAAATGAAAATAATGGGTTTCCTCATTGGGGTGTAAATATTTTATTAAAGAAGATTTCCTTAAACTAAAAATGAATATATCTTTGTTATACTATCATTAAGGAGGAATATGGATGCAAATATTGATCCTAAAAGATTTAGGGGGTTTCCTAAGTGTTTGATTATACTGATTTTGTAACATTAAAATAAGAATTATGGGTTTCCTCAGGGGGTTCAAATTTCAGAATTATAGGATTTTTCTTTGAATTAATGTTGACATTTTCATTGCAATAATGTATGGAAGAATAAATTAGAATGCAAATATTAATCAAAAATGATTTCGGGTTTTTTTAAAGAGATATACTATACAGACTTTTTAATGTTAAAATGAAAATTATGGGTTCCCTCATTGGGGTGTAAATTTTTTATTAAAGAAGATTTCCTTAAACTAATCCCGATTATATCTTTGTCATACTATCATTAAGGAGGAATAAGGATGCAAATATTGATCCTAAAAGATTTAGGGGGTTTCCTCGGTGTTTGATTATACTGATTTTGTAACATTAAAATAAGAATTATTGGTTTCCTCAGGGGGGTCAAATTTCAGAATTATAGGAGTTTTCTTTAAATTAATGTTGACATTTCCTTTGCAATAATGTAAGGAAGAATAAATTAGAGTGCAAATATTTATCAAAAAAGATTTTGTGTTTTTTTAAGAGATTTACTATACAGACTTTTTAACGTTAAAATGAAAATTATGGGTTTCCTTATTGGGGTGTAAATTTTCAAATAAAGAAGATTTCCTTAAATTAATAATGAATATATCATTGTTATACTATCATTAAGGAGGAATATGGATGCAAATATTGATCCTAAACAATTTAGGGGGTTTCCTTAGTGTTTGATTATACTGATTTTGTAACATTAAAATAAGAATTATGGGTTTCCTCAGGGGGGTCAAATTTCAGAATTATAGGATTTTTCTCTGAATTAATGTTGACATTTCCTTTGCAATAATGTAAGGAAGAATAAATTAGAGTGCAAATATTTATCAAAAAAGATTTGGGTTTTTTTTAAGAGATATACTATACATACTTTTTAACATTAAAATGAAAATAATGGGTTTCCTCATTGTGGTGTAAATTTTTTATTAAAGAAGATTTCTTTAAACTAATTCCGATTATATCTTTGTCATACTATCATTAAGGAGGAATAAGGATGCAAATATTGATCCTAAAAGATTTAGGGGGTTTCCTAAGTGTTTGATTATACTGATTTTGTAACATTAAAATAAGAATTATTGGTTTCCTCAGGGGGGTCAAATTTCAGAATTATAGGAGTTTTCTTTAAATTAATGTTGACTTTCCTTTGCAATAATGTAAGGAAGAATAAATTAGAGTGCAAATATTAATCAAAAAAGATTCCATGTTTTTTTAAGAGATTTACTATACAGACTTTTAACGTTAAAATGAAAATTATGGGTTTCCTCATTGGGGTGTAAATTTTCAAATAAAGAAGATTTTTTTAAAACTAATAATGAATATATCTTTGTTATACTATCATTAAGGAGGAATATGGATGCAAATATTGATCCTAAAAAATTTAGGGGGTTTCCTAAGTGTTTGATTATACTGATTTTGTAACATTAAAATAAGAATTATGGGTTTCCTCAGGGGGGTTCAAATTTCAGAATTATAGGATTTTTCTTTAAATTAATGTTGACATTTCCTTTGCAATAATGTAAGGAAGAATAAATTAGAGTGCAAATATTTATCAAAAAAGATTTTGTGTTTTTTTAAGAGATTTACTATACAGACTTTTAACGTTAAAATGAAAATTATGGGTTCCCTCATTGGGGTGTAATTTTTTTATTAAAGAAGATTTCCTTAAACTAATCCCGATTATATCTTTGTCATACTATCATTAAGGAGGAATAAGGATGCAAATATTGATCCTAAAAGATTTAGGGGGTTTCCTAAGTGTTTGATTATACTGATTTTGTAACATTAGAATAAGAATTATGGGTTTACTCGGGGGGGTTCAAATTTCAGAATTATAGGATTTTTCTTTGAATTAATGTTGACATTTCCTTTGCAATAATGTAAGGAAGAATAAATTAGAATGCAAATATTAATCAAAAATGATTTCGGTTTTTTTTAAGAGATTTACTATACAGACTTTTTAACGTTAAAATAAAAATTATGGATTTCCTCATTGGGGTGTAAATTTTCAAATAAAGAAGATTTCCTTAAACTAATAATGAATATATCTTTGTTATACTATCATTAAGGAGGAATATGGATGCAAATATTGATCCTAAACAATTTAGGGGGTGTCCTAAGTGTTTGATTATACTGATTTTGTAATATTAAAATAAGAATTATGGGTTTCCTCAGGGGGTTCAAATTTCAGAATTATAGGATTTTTCTTTGAATTAATGTTGACATTTCCTTTGCAATAATGTAAGGAAGAATAAATTAGAATGCAAATATTAATCAAAATGATTTCGGTTTTTTTTTAAGAGATATACTATACAGACTTTTTTTTACGTTAAAAGAAGGTTATGGGTTTCCTCATTGGGTTGTAAATTTTTTATTAAAGAAGATTTCCTTAAACTAATCCCGATTATATCTTTGTCATACTATCATTAAGAAGGAATAAGGATGCAAATATTGATCCTTAAAGATTTAGGGGGTTTCCTAAGTGTTTGATTATACTGATTTTGTAACATTAAAATAAGAATTATGGGTTTCCTCAGGGGGGTAAAATTTCAGAATTATAGGAGTTTTCTTTAAATTAATGTTGACATTTCCTTTGCAATATTGTAAGGAAGAATAAATTAGGGTGCAAATATTTATCAAAAAAGATTTTGTGTTTTTTTAAGAGATTTACTATACAGACTTTTTAACGTTAAAATGAAAATTATGTGTTTCCTAATTGGGGTGTAAATTTTCAAATAAAGAAGATTTCCTTAAACTAATAATGAATATATCTTTGTTATACTATCATTAAGGAGGAATAAGGATGCAAATATTGATCCTAAACAATTTAGGGGGTTTCCTAAGTGATTGATTATACTGATTTTGTAACATTAAAATAAGAATTATTGGTTTCCTTAGGGGGTTCAAATTTAAAAATTATAGGAGTTTTCTTTGAATTAATGTTGACATTTCCTTTGCAATAATGTAAGGAAGAATAAATTAGAGTGCAAATATTTATCAAAAAAGATTCCGTGTTTTTTTAAGAGATTTACTATACAGACTTTTTAACGTTATAATGAAAATTATGGTATTTCCTCATTGGGGTGTAAATTTTCAAATAAAGAAGATTTCCTTAAACTAATAGTGAATATATCTTTGTTATACTATCATTAAGGAGGAATATGGATGCAAATATTGATCCTAAAAAATTTAGGGGGTTTCCTAAGTGTTTGATTATACTGATTTTGTAACATTAAAATAAGAATTATGGGTTTCCTCAGGGGGGTCAAATTTCAGAATTAAAGGATTTTTTTTTTAATTAATGTTGACATTTCCTTTGCAATAATGTAAGGAAGAATAAATTAGAGTGCAAATATTAATCAAAAAAGATTTCTGGGTTTTTTAAGAGATTTACTATACAAACTTTTAAACGTTAAAATGAAAATTATTGGTTTCCTCATTGGGATGTAAATTTTTTATTAAAAAAGATTTCCTTAAACTAATGCTGATTATATCTTTGTCATACTATCATTAAGGAGGAATACGGATGCAAATATTGATCCTAAAAGATTTAGGGGTTTCCTAAGTGTTTAGTTATACTGATTTTGTAATATTAAAATATGAATTATGGGTTTCCTCAGGGGGGTCAAATTTCAGAATTATAGAATTTTTTTAAAATTAATGTTGACAATTCCTTTGCAATAAAGTAAGAAACAATAAATTAGAGTGCAAATTATAATCATAAATATTTATGGGGTCTGCTAAGTGATTTACTATACTGATGTTTCTTAGCGTTAAATTAAAAATTATGGATTTTCTTATCAGGACTCAATTTCTTGATTAAAGGACTAGGGAAATTTTTAGAGAAGGTGATTATTATATACAAAGATTGCTGATTTCTTCAAGATTTATTATTGTTGAATGTTACAAAGGAAAATCCAGAATCAAAACCGCAAAAAAAAAAAATGATATTACTCAATTTTGGATGAATTGAAGGTGCATACTGTGTAGGGTGTAACTTTGAAAATAAGCAACAGATTGTTTATTTCTTAATGATGAATTGTTCTTTTTAAAACCCTTAAGAGAGTAAAATTAAAAGATTTTCCAGTTAAAGCCTTCCTTTAGAAATTTTGACCCTTTTGAGTATACCCATATTTTTCCGCTCTCGATTAAAGAGCACATATGGTCTAGATTTTTATTGCTCCAAGTTATTGTTCTTTTCTGCTTAATTTATTCATTAGATACGTGTAATCAAAGAATCATCAAAGAAAGTTTACAACTAAAACCTCTAAAATGTTTTAGAAACCCTGAAGAAGACGCATATTTTTTTTAATTGAGCTGCATGCAATTTGTTGAAGTTTAGAGGAAATTCTAACTCTTGGCGATTTTATTAAAATATTAATGATCTACCAAATTTATAACGAAATGAGTGTTTATTCAAAACACGAACTTTAATGAAAACGCATACTAGATGTAAAAATCTGAAAGAAATACATCTCAACCAACAGATTTCAAGATTATATTGAGGAAAAACTATTTTTTTCTCTACATACCAAAGGAATATATCGCTATATCAGATGTTCATAATTAAGACAGGAAATAATACGCTTAAAAACTGTTAAAATTGAAAATAGATTAATAAAACACATCATTTTTAACAACAAAAACTTACATTATCATTTCCTTCAATCCGACCTTGTTTTGAGAGTAAGTTGAGTTCGCGCATGCGCGAAGAAGATCTCGGGGAAAGTGTGTAACTACCCCATTTTGACACGGTAAGTGTGTAACAAAAATCATGTGTAAACCGGAAAGTCACACTATGCTATGTTTTTTATTTTCTGGATAAAGCACGTCGAAAATTTCCGAATTACGGCGTTTTCAAACTCGCTACACGGGTTCATGTAGCGAGTTTTGAAAATGTAGTAAGTCGCACGTGTGTAACCTAGTTAATGTAGTGAGTATCGGGGTTATGCAAACGCACACACACACACACACACACACACACACACACACACACACACACACACACACAAATTAATGTTTCTTGTCTTTATAATTCATGTACATCATTGCAATGACAGTTTAGAAAAAATGAATGCAACATTGTCTTATATAATTTTATTATTCGTGAATATCTATGTACATTTAGATGTTAAAATATATAGAAATCACTGAATCTGCAAAAAATAAAATTAAATATTTATCATTTAATATTTGAAACCTCCTTTAATACGGATAATATGCACATGAAAAATGACAAACTCGATATCATGATACATTTAAAGAATATTTTAGGTTTTTCATTTACAAAAGCAGTCAATATTTTTCAATTGTTTTTTATTCGTTAAAAATGTTAAAAATTAATGGTTAATAACAATTTATATCAATTGGCTGCACAGAAAATAAATTTAATTTCAAACTCGTTTTAAATGAGCACATGAACTTCGTCATTTAAAAAAAATGGTGTGGCTTCCTTATAGATATATTTAGAATAAAAGTATGTTGTTTAAGTCTCAAGTACACACATTTGAAAGATGATTTGACCTCCGGAGATGTGCGAAAAATTCCTCCTTATATATTTTGGAAGTCTGCCTTACATATAACACTTCATATAGGGGTCGTTGTCTGTTCATATAGGCGATACTTGTTAATATCGTATTTTCATTTGATAGAATATTTTGGAATCATGAGTTAAATTAGACTCAGAATGGATATATCTTCACTTAAACGTTCATTCATTGCATGGCAGTCACTGAATTTACTTTCACCCGTCGGACTTATGGTATATGCTGGTAACAACAATATTTTTTTAAATTTTTAATGTATAAAAAAATTACATCTGTTCAAGAATACATATTTATGTTATTTTTGCCAGTATCCATCGGAAACATTTATTTTATATCCATTTAGCGTGTATCTTTTGATATTTTACTCAAGAAGCGGAATTAAACTGTGGGTATGTTAAATACTGACATATGGTTGTCAAAATTGCGTTGTACGAAAAATGAAGTAAAGTGTATTAGGTCAGCTGCTGATGCATTTGATCTATTTAAGTAAATATAGCATACGCGTAGCAAAATTAGGTAAAAACTCGTTTGGTTGGGTAATGCAGTAATATCTATAAACTTATCTGTTGATGAACTTGATGCACGTACATGGTAAATAACCTTAAAACGTTAGAGATCGTCCATTTAAAAAACGGTATTATGAAGTGATTTACAATATATAAATATTAAGTTCAGTTGTGTACACTTAAAAGATAAATATAAGGTTCAAATGTGTATACTTAACGATAAATACGATAAACGTACTTGATCTGGTACAAATCTTACAATTACAAGGGCACTCAAATTATATTTAAATTGCTGCCATTATTCTGGATATTCATTTCATTTGCGTTTTTTTTTATTTTAATTTCACTTCAATTAATTTTAATCATAAACTATTTATTTCACTGTTACTTATGTCTGTTCTATAAAGTAGAGTCTAGTCTGATATGTAATGAAGATTTATTTAATTGTTAAAATAATTTTTGATTGTTTATATTTAATTTTGTAAAGTTTTGAATTCTGTATTGTGAGTATTGCAAAAAAAAAAACCATGAAATACATTTTAATAACTATCATTAGTCAGAGGGATGTCTTATGATGAAATTCGTATGCAACATTTATACCCAATAATCCGAGTAAATGAGAGTCAGAAGTAAGATGAGAAACATTCGTATATAAGATTGACTATGGAGTTGGCTTGACAAAGTGAAATGGCAAGTAACAGACGGGAGATAACATACCTAAAACATTAGGTAAATGGGAGATAATATACTTCAGACCGTTAAATTTCTGACATGCAAAACTGTTGGTTTTAAAACTGCGGATTGTCAGCTATTTGCAAAGAATTAACTGGAGATAGTCTAAAATCCAAGAAGCTAAAAAATCAAGAAAAATGTGGCGAAACATGAAATGTTTTAATCTTAAAATAAGTGTAAGATTTTTGTGTAATCAATGTAATCCCATTAAATGACACCAAGACGCTTTTCGTTAAACTCTCCTCAAGTATAGCTCGAAAAATCCAAACTCGCCTAGAAATAAAAAAGGTATATAGGTTTTTTTGAAAAAGTTTCTGTTCGAACGATCTTTCTACATTTTGTTTTTGTGGACAGAAAAGCTTTCAAGTATAACGAATTTACGACAGCCCAGGAGGCTGATTCGAAATTACGAGAGTCGTAATACGAGATTCTAGATCAAAATTCAATATTTGAATTGACCAACAAATCATTCTCATAAACACCTGTATCCTATTGACACCAAATAAATAAAGATCATTCGTAAACGAATAACGAATGAACTCTATTTACTTGGTGTCAAATACAAGATGTAGTTAACAATCCGGACATGCTATCAACAACAACAACAACATTCAACAAATTATAAAAGTGAAAATGGTCCCGAGACCTGCAAGGCTCAGGTTCAAAGTTCAACAAATGCTTAGGTGACATTGATCCTAGGGGATGCAGGACTCAAGTTTTAAGATCAATATTTGCTTGGGCAAATTTGAGATTTGTAAGAATGAATCGCATATTTGTTTGGACGAATTACTTATTTGTTCAAAATAATCACCTTCTTGTTCGAAGTAACTAATGTTTGTCCAGATATAGAATAAATAGTTACTGTCTTAAAAAATAAGCTATATTTGGGCGAGGGTAAGGAAACGCGGCAGAGGGCGCGACTTTCTGAACATCTTCACGTTTGTCGTTTATATTTCAAGACAGTTATCTATGGAAGAGGTAGTTGCTGGATAAAACATTTTTGAGGGCGATAATGATATGTGTTTTTAAGTTTAAGCTATGTAATTTAGGTAGAAAACTTTAACTTTACCTTTAATTTTTTGACAAAAACATTTCAACCATATATGCTTAGATGCTCAAAAACTTTTATGTGAAAAAAATAAATCACTCGCTGTGGCCTTCAACTCAACATTCAGGTATATCGACGACGTATTATCAATTTACAATTGTTATTTTCATACTTACGTCGGCTCGATATATCCGAGTGAACTTGAAATAAAAGATACCACAGAGTCTCCGTCATCTGTTTCATGTATGGATATTTTACTGGAAATGTACATTGATGGTTACCTAACAACAAAACTTTATGATAAACGCGATGACTTCAATTTTTCTACATCTTCGCTAGTCAAGGGTTTTCGGTCCACTTCGTTCCCCATAAACCCTTGGCAGATTTCATTACGAAAACTCGGTGATGCGGTGGCGCTATCTAGCGAACAACTTGAGTTGCGCCCCTTGTATATTTACATTTTTAAGCGAATGAAACAAAGGGTGATATACACACTACGGCATAAATACAACTTGAAAACACGTTGACTATCGAGAATAGGAACATAATTAACGATGCTATTAAATAGTAATGAAGATATAACCCAGAGAAAGCAAGGAATGTTTTATTTATAGTGTTTGTAGGGGCCTGTACCGGGAGTGAAAAAGTCGCTATATATGAAGGCATTCAAGTCATAAAAACAGGTATCGTTGTCGTAATCATTGTGGACAAAATAAATTAAATAAAAATAAAGCTCATTGAACCTTTAAAAGCATTAACCATAAGCTGGGACGTATATACAACGCAACTTCTTCATTCGCCATGTTTACTTCCCATAGGCTTACTACGATCACACGAGCCTTGACAAGTTCGTAAATCTCTGTTTAATCCAGTAAAATATATCGTTTTTAATAATGATCTGGTTAGATCATACTTGTGGAGGTACTGTACTCGAGCAATTGTGCCTCAACTTGTGAAAAGCACCGATTGTTTTACGAAAGATCTTTAAAAGTTTATTTATAATCGCATGTTTACAACGCTGCGATTGGATCAGCTACTCGCAGCTGCAGCCAATCATAAAACGGAGCTTGTCACCGAGTTTGTGTAAGGAAATCTGCCAAGGGTTTATGGGGAACGAAGTGGACCGAAAACCTTTGGCTAGCGAAGATGATTTTTCTATAGTCAACTTTCCTTACTTATGTAGCAATATACCTTCATCACCTGCATATGGTGTTTTTGTCTCTCAGTTAATTCGATACGCAAGGGCATGCTCTTCGTATAAACAGTTTCTAAGGCGAGGCAAGCTACTGACAAACAAGTTGATAAAATAGGACTTTATACAGTCTCGTTTGAAGTCATCTTTTCGTAAATTCTATGGTCGATACAACGAATTGTCTACGGACTTTTCCGGGTTTTTTTCCGATTACGACAAAGAGCGCACGGTTGGTGTGACCGGTCAGCAGAGGATGCTCACTCCTCCATGGCACCTGATCCTGCCTCTGAGGTTTTCCAGAGGTCCATGATTGCTCTGCTCTCGACTGTTGATTGAATACCGAATTGTCCACGGATTTTTCTTCGTTTTTCCGATCATGATATTATTCCCAAATTACGATATTTTCCCTGATAATAACATTTTTACCGATATGACATTGAGCGCACGGCGGGTGTGACCGGTCAGCAGAGGATGCTTACTCCTCCGTGGCACCTGATCCTACCTCTATCTTTTTGGAGGTCCGTGTTGCTCTGCTTTGAATTTGTATGACGTTTTATGGATTTTTGAGATGGTTGACGGTTTGTTATTGTCATTTTTTTCATGGATGAGTTATTTGTTTAGACAAAATGTGTATTTTTTATTTAAAAGTTTTTGTTAGAGCGATCTTGTTTTTTTAATTTTTTTTTTAGATAAAAACTTATTAAATATGACGAATATCCGACAGCCCAGAAGGCGCTATTACTTTTGTGAGAACAAAGAGGATACGTCTTACTTTTATAAAACCCATTTTTAATGCACGACAATTTATTTTCGTAACTCCGATAATAAATCAAATCTAACTAAATAAAACATTATGAAATATCTGTCGTAATTTGTTACAAAGGAAAAAGATGGTTACAATATCAACATTTCACTATACGTGGGTCGATAATGACGCCGTGTATGAAAACCAGCACAAACAACGTTTGTACAAAAACGCTATAATTGTATAATTGTAGAATAATGTTATGTCCTAATGTTATAAACGTGTATGCAAAACAAGATGAAGTTATTATACTTTATATTGAATCTTGAATTTCTTATTTTGACTTTCGTATTTCGAATTTCGAATTTCGTAGGAATTAGCTGTTTTTTCGATCAAATTCTTTCGGAAGAGTTTGTTTGGAAAAATGAGCTACTCGGTTTTTTTTTTTAAGTAGAAATAAGTTTTTGGAGAGAGAAATATAGAATGAGAGGGAGGAGCAATTGTTGTGTTCGCCTTCAAAAAGAGAGCACTCTTCCTTAACGACTCGCGAAAGAAATTGTAAATGGAGTGTCTTTCCAGAAATTACATCATAACAAATGTATACATTTTACAGTTGACTTAATTTGAAGAAAATTCTTCTTCGTTTAGGAGAAAGGTATCTTGATAAAGCGCTTGAAATACCTGCCGATTCTTTATCCGCTAGTCTACTTTTATGTTTGAAAACTTTATTCCAAAATTAACGTAGAACATGGTTTGATAAATAATGTTTCACCTATTAAAACTAAATAATATTTTTTACATTTTTTATTTATATTTATATTATAGAGAAAAAGTTACCGGGTACTCATTCCCGCGGCACAAGAATGAGTGATCATAGATATTTAAAAATGTATTTTAATATCTCTAAAAAAAAAAGGTCCGAACTATTGGAAATTAAATATTTCATATTTAGAAAATAAGGAATACAAAGATTCCTCCGCAAACCTAGTTGATGAAGTGGATCATGTGCACAATCCAATAGATAAATGGGAACTTTTTAAACGTAAAGTTAAGGAATTTTCAATACTTTATGCAAAAAATAAACGAAAGAATATGCGAGAAAAAATCATCTTAATTGAAAAAGAGATAGAAACTATTGAAAGTAGCCAGTATAACAATATTGATTATGGTAAACTGAAAACACTTTATACCACTTTAAACGATAAAAAAATTAAGGGGGCACAAATACGATCAAAAGCAAAATGGATAGAAAGTGGCGAAAAAAATACAAAATATTTCTTAAATCTTGAAAAACAAAACCAAACATTTAACTTAATCAAAGAACTAAAAACACCAAACGGTGATTTAATAAATACAACAAATTCAATAATCGGAGAAATGATTAATTACTATACTAATCTGTTTAAAACGAAAAATATCCCAACCTATAAGATCTCGACTTATCTAGACAATATAGAGGTATCGATGTTGAACGAGAAGGATAAATTAATGTTACATGAATTCCCTACTTTCGAAGAATGCAAAAATGCTGTACTTGAAATGATAGGAAAAAGAATCCTGGCTTAGATGGTATACCCTGTGAATTCTACCAATGTTTTTGGAAAATTATTGGACCAATTTTCTACGCCGCACTTAAAGAAATTTTTAAACAAAAAGAAATGTCTGAATCTCAAAAGATCTCTGTTATATCTCTAATACACAAGAAAGGGGGGGAAAAGGGTTAAAGAATTATAGACCAATTAGCTTAACAAATACGAATTATAAAATTATAGCTTGTGTTTTAGCCAAAAGATTACAAAAAATATTATCATATACAACTAACAAGAATCAAACGGCTTATGTTAAAGGCAGATACATTGGTGAAAATGCTCGACTAATCTTGGATATATTTGAATACTGCAATTCGGTGAACAAAGATGGCATATCATTATTTCTTGACTTTGAAAAGGCTTTTTATTCTGTAGAATGGAACTTTCTCTTTGAAACACAAAAAAACAAAATTAACATTGGAGATCAATTTCTTAAATGGGTAAAGATACTATATAAAAACCCTAAATTTAAAATGAAAAATAATGGATGGTTATCTAAAACATATAGTATGACAAGAGGGATTAGACAGGGATGTCCAATATATGCATTATTGTACTTATTTGTAGCCGAAATTTTGTCTATAAAAATGAAAAACGAACCAAATATATCAGGAATCAGTATAAATGATAAAGAAATCATTAATATACAACATGCGGATGACTTGACAGTTGCTCTAAAAATAAGAATTCTTTCGATTTGAGCTTGAAAATTTAAAACGAGTTTTGCGATCATGCCGGATCAAAAATCAACATAAACTAGACCGAATGTATTCTATTGGGGGGAATTAAAGATATGTATGATGAAATCAATGGTGTTAAAGCAACAAGTAAAGCTGTCAGGTGTTTAGGTATTTATATAGGACATGATAAAGAAGAATGTTCCAATAAAAATTGGATGAAAATATATCACGACATTGAAAAGCTATTTGAATCGTGGAAACGTAGAAAACTAACGGTGTTTGGCAAATCGTGTATAATCAAAACATTAGCAACTTCAAAACTAGTTTATATTGCATCTATAATATGTATACCGGATAAAGAATACATCTGTAAGGTCCAAAGACTAATATAAAATTTCATATGGGACAAATCTGAAAGAATCAGACGAAATACCTTGATAGGCGATATAACAGATGAAGGTTTACCAATTATAGATATTGAAAGCAAGTTCAAGGCTCTGAAAGCAGCGTGGATGCCGCGATTGGTATCTTCTAAGGGCACTCTATTTGAAATCTTTGAGAGTTTTATGGAAAAAGCGAATTTAAATCTTAATTATATCTTACAATTTTCTGAAACTAATTTAAATGCACTGGATAGAATAAGCAAACTTCCGCTTTTCTACAAACAAACTCTTAGCTCATTTAACGAATGTAAACAAAGTACGTGTAACTTCGATAGCATATTACTTAATGATATTTTAAAACAACCCATTTGGAATAATAGCAATAGGAGAAACATTATATTTTGCCAACTGGGTTAACAGTAACATACTTTACTTAAAAGACTTAATTGATGATAACGGGAATATAAAATCACTACAATTGCTTTCCTCTGTTATTAAGAGAAAGTCTAACTGGCTGTGTGAATATAAAACCTTATTATCAGCAATAAAACCATTGTGTAAAAAATATGATTTTTCAAATGCTAAATATTTGAACATTAAAAATGAAAGGAAATTTCATTTCGCAACAGGGGTGTCATGTGTAAATGGTATCAAATGCCAATTCTTTTATAAAAATTTAATACACAAGAAATTCGTTAAACCGTGTTATCAAACTAAACTTTCTCAAAAGTTTGCAATATCGGTAAATGACTCAAATCTATGGAAAAGTATATACATGAGAAAAATAAAAGAATTAAATGATAATAAAATAGCTGAATTTAATTACAAAATGCTACATAACATTCTCTGCAACAATGCATATTTAAGTAAATGGATAAAATATAAGGGGGATAACTGTAATCTATGCAAAGCAATCGAAAACACAAAAGATTTGTTATTTGAATGTAAACATGTTAAACATATTTGGAAAAAAACTAGGATCCTTTTTAGTTATCGATATTATTTTGGGCTTTTATCTAGAAAAAAAAACGACAAGATTGAATCTTTGAATTTATTGATTTCTGTTATTGCTTATAAATTATATAAATACAAAATGTACTGTAGAATTGATTCTGCAAAAGACTGAAATAGATGTGTTAAAAAGTGTAAAAAAAATCATATATGTGTGTGTGTGTGTGTGTGTGTGTGTGTGTGTGTGTGTGTGTGTGTGTGTGAAAAGAAAAAAAAAGCAACACCAATTGTAAAACGTTAGCGCTTTCATTTCGTATCTTCAGTTTTACAATTAGTGTTGCTTTTTTTCTTTTTCATATTTATTACCGGACACTGTGAAAATAGTTTTGTGTTTTGGATATATTGTCCTGATTCTGTTGGTAATTCTTTTCATTCTTTTTTTTTCTTCTAGACGTTTTTTAAAACTCGAATATCTTGCTTGTTTGTTGTCCTGAAAAGTTCAAATTTTCAGGGATTATTGGAATTTACAATTTCTCAATATCTAGTGAAAATCTTTGAAATCAACACTTCCGGTACTGAGTTATTCCTCTTTTTAAAAAAATTATAGGCATTCCTGTGCACGCAAAGGCTCAGAAACCGTCCATAGCATGCGTTTCAAAGTCATAAATCTTGAAATTAGAAACTTTGAACGTTGTCCTCCGAGGTTTGTTTTTACGATTTTCCTCATGTAAAGTTTCCAAAAATTAGTTGAAATTTTAAGTTTAAGAAATGCTGATTTTTGGTCGTGTTTTTGCCTCGTAACTTTTTAGTTTGAAATATTTTCTTAACGCATATAGAACAAAAAATGTGCAAAATGTCAAGGACTTTCATTTGATATCATTAAAAAGGGCTGGCCCCTTAAATTAAGGGCCTAGAGCCCTTAAAATTCTTCGCTTTATAACTAAAAAACGGTTAATATTTCGATATGGCTTTCACTGCAAAAGTTGTTCATTATTATCTTATCAATGTCGTTACATAATTATTTCGTTCGGATATTGCGTAATATGAGTGTAAAAAGCTTGACTTGTTAACATGACGATGTTTTCATTTGGCAAGTAAACGTATAGTCGTTGCCCCTATAAAGGATATAAATTTAAAACTGTAAGCGTACCAGCACTACAAAAAGTTTTTTTTAAGTATCCATGCTTTTCTTACAGCTTTTATGTGAAGACTATGAGTTATTTTTATTTAGTTTTTACATGTATTATGGACAATCTTTCAAAAACGAGAAAGAGAAAACATATACATTCTTTTCTTTTCTAGTGAAACACATTATAGATAAAAAAAAAATACTATACTTCTATGTAACACATTTTAGTCATTATACTGCGAGCATTTCAAATATTCCTGGGTTCTGAGCTGTGTATACCATTGAGTAACACATTCCTCGAGAAAATCGGTCGCGGCTGGACTAGCTAGCGGTCAGCGGTTATCTAATACACAAGAGTTGCGTCTTGCGTACATGGGTTTATTTAGCCGCAAACACAAAGAATTCTTTTACTTTTAACCTTAAAATTAACTTTAACCTGTAAATTTATGCTATTTAGCATCATAACTGATAAATTCGGGATATGAACGAGAACTGTTCATGCATGTAACTGATGTTAAATTTCAACAAATAATCCATTTCACAACACGAGATGATATGTTTGTTTGAAATATTATATACTAGTATTCAAACTTAAAACTTCTCTTTGTTTCTTTTTCCGCTTGATTTTTTTCTGCGGGGGGGTGGGGGGTGGGGTGGGACTCTAAGCAAACGGTTCGCTTGAAAACGGCAACATGAGAGTTATATCAAAAATGAACTTGAACAAACTAATCAGTGAATCATTTTTTGACTAGATGCGTATACATGTATGAGTGTAATTTTTTATTTATACATAAAACACAAAAAATTGTCACTAAACTGCACGCATTTACCCATCCAACGTGGTCGAGGGGATCATGCGCGAGGGGGTACAATTATCTAACACACAATTAAGCTTCGTAGGTATGCTTCAATGAGAAAAGATCCATTCTGCAAACACAAGTTCAAGTTCTTTATTCCAAGAGACAAAAATAAATCTCATAGGTTAATTATGCAAAATATAACTTGAATTTTGACGTTCAATTCGCAGAATGTAAAGATCGATAAATTATATAAAATATCGTCTAGCTTTGTTGAAGCATGAATTTTAACTTTGTTTAAACAAACACGTAATAAAACTATTTATACACCTTTACTGGTAATATTGTCATTTTGATCGAGATAGATTTTGTCGCATCTATAGTCCTTTGTTTATATTGGCTGCGTGTAGGCGGTCTATGGCTTTTCTTTCGTGTGTACGCGATACTTCTAAAAACTTTGTCATTTTTGTGGCCATCCTTTCTATGTACAAACATATACATGTACAGTCTGTCCTTTCAAAGTTATATGGGAATCTTGAACGTCAAATAGTTATCAATTAGATTTTTTGAATTTCAAATTCAAAAGAAATTTTGTATTGCTTCTTGCACAGCATTTAATGTTTTAAATTGTTAATAACTTCAAAATTGTAAAGATAGTACTCTCTATATTTATGCATAAATTAGCGATGAATCAAAAGTCTTAGACGGATATTAAATGTAATCATGTTCTGCAACGGATCCTCACTGAGCTTTTCGTAAACAATTATGTAACAGTTTTAAGTCATTTGGCCTCGATGTTCCTGTGCTTCAACGGTAGCAAACAACCGTTATGTAATACCCAAACCCAAACCCAGATCGCCTTTTAACCTGTATTCCCCAAATCCACAGTGAATTCTTCCATTCTATTTCACTTCAGGCCAAAACTCTAATACCCATGCGTTAATCAATTAATGATTTCTTGGACGCGAAGAAAAAAATGTTGTGTTTGCTGTAAGATAAAATTCTATAGTTGTATGAAACAACCCAAATTATTGCAAAATAGATCATTCTTATAAGAAATTTTTGTAATTTTCAATTAGAACTAGTAATTTTTTAAAGTAACTTTTACAGGGATATATTTAATTTCAGTAAATATGAGAAAAGCCCCATGCAGGTGGATTTGAACGGCACGAACGGGATCTGTGGTTCACATACTTAATACTTTAAACCATATCGATCGATACAATTAACTTCACAGAACATTTATAACTCATCTTGCACGATGCAGTGTCATAAAAATTCGCTGCCCGGTAGTTTATATTTTATTTTTATATGTGTGTATGGTTTTCTTTTAAATCTCGCCAGGTCTCTATCCTGTCTCTATCATGGAAGATGAAAACAATTACAGTAATATTTTAAATAAAGATACCCAAATAAATTAAAGGGTATAATGAAGTATTAAATTATTGATAACAATATTTTTATTAAACATTATTTAAGTTCACGTTGGTTTTTTTCATCAGCACGATATGATAAATTTAAATGCAACTCTTAAATTGGTTAATGTATGATATTACGTACGGTAAATTCTATGATAAATATATCATGATTGAAAGAAAAAATGTTAATTGCTCTGTAACCAATTCATGCGCGGATCCAGAAATTTTTTTTCGGGGGAGAGGGCCTCGGAAAGTGTCTCTCGGACACCGGAGTCCGATGGACATTAACGATTTCCAAGGGGGGGGGGGGGGTCTGAGGCCTATTTACTACATGAGTGTAAATGTGAATTTTCCAATTAGAGGGGTTTCGGACCCCCAACCCCCTCTAAATCCGCGCATGAGCGGCGTAGCTAGGGATAAAATATTTGTAAGGTCTGGGCTAAGCTGAACAGGTTTTTTAATAATTGTGGCAATAATTTTTTATCTAGTACAAGTACAGTAAAACACGCCTATAACGAAGTGTCAACAGAAATACAAATGGATACCTTGCGGGAACATTGTACAACATTAGAACTATTCTTAGTGTCTGTCTCTTCCTGTAAAATCTTTAGAGTAAACAAATCTCTAACATATATATCATCAGAGGCACTCAGATTACATGTTTCAAAATTTGCCCGAAATCAACATTTCGTCCAGCTTTCTATACAATGGCAATTAAGTCTTTGCAAAATGATTTAGGCAGCCATGAGAATTATGCTCCATTCGACATTATTAGGGACAATTTAAATCTTGTATAAGGAGTCGACCTGTCTGTATCTTTGTTAAAAATTAAACGACTTCTCGCAAAGTTTGGCAAAAATGTGATGAGGAAAGAGAAGAAATGCATAAAAAGCATCGTGTTTTCTAATTCAGAGAAAGAGAATCACCACCGATCTCATCCATAGAGATGATGCTTTCTTCTGTTAGACCATGCCAATGTTAATTCGCAACATGTTCTCATAAATAATTTTGCGGATGCTTTTTGGAACCCATTTAAAGCATATAAAGATCACTGTCAATGCTGCAGTGATAATGTCAAATCTTTAGAACTTTGTAAACATAGCCACATCTCAACCGAGATGAGACTACAATTAAGTGATGGTCGTTTGCTGCCGATTTTAATGACTTAAGATTTTATTCCTGGATCTTCCTTAAATTTTAAAGAATGCAACTACATCAAAGGTTGTAGATCCGTAAGGTGTGGATACAAACGTGCCAACGTTTATTGTATAGACCTTTGCAAATTTAAAATCACATACTTATCATTCACAGAAATGATTTATACAATTTTCACCAATGAATTTTCATTGTAAAGTTTTCTTTTCGTGAGGTTTAAGTTTAACGTGAAGTTGCGGTTAGCCCGGTAGCATGCCACTCGGCTTTCTACTAAAATACTACCCAACTTTCACGAACGTATCTTGTATTTGATTTGTATTGTAAACTGTAAATTGTAATGTAAAAGTTCTTAAAAAATCCATATGGTGAATTCAGGGGAAAGCTCAATTCGTAACACTCGCTCAAGTTTACGCTAAATAAAAACTCCAAAATAAAACAAAAAGTTCAACAAGTTGTATTTAAGTTGGTGAAATAAACGGTACATGGTATTCCAATGAAAACCGATTCTCGGAGTTCCAAGATAACAACTTAATAACGTGCGGAGATTCCAGCACGGACAGTCCGATATAATTCTGTACAGAAGATCGACACTAACGTGCGGAAATCCAACACAGTTAGTCCGACATAACACACTCACTCCACTAACGTGCGGGGTTCCAGCACAGTTAGCCCAACAATACACAATTCATTCTATACTAACGTGCGGGGTTCCAGCACAATTAGCCCAACCGTACTCTTCCAGTTCTTAAACCATTCTCTCTTACAATTAATTTTTTTTTGTCAGGCATTGCTTTTTTTTTTTTTTTTTGATGACAAAGAGATGGTAATGACATGCCAGAAAAATAAACATTCACACATATAGCTGTTAAGATAAATTCGCACTTCTATTGTCCAACAATTATTTAATTTGCCAGGAGATTAAGTTAAGTAGATATCAAAGACTAATGTCAATGGGATTAACATTTTTGTCACATGAAAGAATCTCGAGGTTTTTCTAAATATAGACTATTATTTACGTTTATCTGAGAAAAAAAATCTAACTTATGTTCTCATGACAGCTGGTACATTTTAAATCTATAACATGTTACATTACATGTAAATGATTAAAATCAATGATATCTAAACTTATCTATAACAATCTTTATAGATAAGTTTAGAAATCTTTGATTTTAAACTTTTAATGCAACACAATACCAAATCATTCTGGCCATCAACCATTTTGAATTGCCATTTTGAATTAACGCAATTTTCGTGACGGTCAGCACATTTTCCCGGATTCGGCACACTTGATATGCTTGGCCAATTAATAATAGTGTATAATATCGTTTTAAAAATTATGCTAATAGTGTGTCGCTGTTTTTTGCCATAAAAGGGACTTTAAGAAAGTATTATGAATTTTGGTTGTCCGCCATATTTTGAATCGCCCTTTTGCCCTTCTTATCTTTTCGGACACAGCACACTTTAATTATAATTGAAAATTATGCTGGACCATAAAATAATTGTTTGCTGTTAAAAGTCTTTTTTCCACCTACATGTAAACGGACCATTCTCCAGTAATTCCTAAAACAAACCAGTAGACACCAAAGCAGCAGCATTAATGGTTATAAATGACATTAACAAAAGCTAATAACAATCTAATCCAAATTTTTTAATTTGATATTGTCAGTTCAAACACAGCATTATTAAATAGCTGATGCAAAAACGCTTTATAAGGGTCTATAGTTGCAGATGCATAGTGGTCAGCCTGTCACACCGCCAGATATCACAATATATTCTCATAAATGCGCTTTATCACATTTAAAAGAAATGTCAAAACAGACATCTGTGTTAATCCATCACCGACCCAAATTCTATCCCTTTGCCATTATCTGTATCATACTTGAAACAATCATTTCGGAGGATTAAGAGTGTGTTACAATTGCGACCATGAACCAAGTATGTAATTAAATCGCCATGGTCATAGCATTTGCAGATAAATTTATGTCTGGGTCTGTTGTCTCTCCCTATGGACCTTTCCAGTTTAGACTTTACCAGAAAATCTAAAGCTAATAAATGTTTCAGGTTTCACGCACGTATCAAGCTATAAACCATATGTGAAATGTACAGAGATCACAGGATTAGAAACATACAAATTATTTGAACGTAAACAAGCATTCATCAATGCTCATCTTAATTATTTTCAATTAATAACAAATTTGACTTCAATTTATTATTTGATTTCAAAGCGCCAGATTTTGTTTTTAAATTACCAATAGCAATCCCAATTTAATTTGCAAACAATACCTGTTACGCACTGCTACATGTACAAGGACAAATAAAATTCCAAGATAAATCGTACGTTTATATTAGTCGTTTAGTATAGCTACGTACTATAGCATTACCATGAAGACAATCCTTTCCATGTACATCAACATCATTTTAATTCGCAGCTTCAACGGAAGACCTACTCGTTGCTTTGCAACGAGCTTTGCTCTAGTTGTCTTATTATATCTGAGTACTTATATTTTATACTTATACTTTGCAATACTATGTTTAAAATATAATTCGTACAATATAATTATGTATATTCACTGTTTGAAGAAAAAAAACCTACAAACTATGTATTCATTCGCCAACAAAAATTGGACTTATGTTTTTCAATTTTTTTTTCCTGTATTGTTAATGTATTATTGTTATCAATATAATAGCTGAATTAAATAATAAAATTTTAAAAAAAAACTAAATAATATTAGCGAGTATCAGCTTGCTTAAATGCACAACTGTCACTCGTGCATAAAATATTCTATCAAAAACTGTTATTTATCAAATGGAACTGTGCACATTTATGGTGGCATATCTCTGCCCCTTGTGTGCAAGTTATTTTTCTATCAAATATGTTGACATGCAAGATAAATATGTTGACATGCAAAATATTTATGTCAACATGCAACATAATTATGTTGACATGCAAGAAAACTGCAATCAAATAAAAATTATAAAAAATCTCAAACATTGCAAACTTGTGACATCTAAGATGCTAGATACTACGTATTTATGTCGACATGCAACTTATTTATGTTAACATGCGAGATAAACATGTTGACATGCAACTTATTTATGTCGACATGCAACTTAACTATGTTGACATGCACGATAAATATGTTGACTTGCAACATATATATGTCGACATGCAACTTATTTATGTTAACATGCAACTTCTTTATGTTGACATGCAACTTAGTTATGTTAACATGCGAGATAAATATGTTGACATGCAACATATTTATGTCGACATGCAACTTAGTTATATTGACATGCAACTTATAAGTTGCATGTCAACATATTTATCTTGCATGTGAACATAACAAGTTGCATGTCATCATATTTATCTCGCATGTCAACATAACTATGTTGCATGTTAACATAAATAAGTAGCATGTGAACATAACTAAGTTGCATGTCGACATAAATAAGTTGCATGTCAGCATATTTATCTTGCATGTTAACATAAATTAGTTGCATGTCGACATAAATAAGTAGCATCTAGCATCTTGGATATCACATGTGGGAGATATTTTTAGATTTTTTATAATTCTTATTTGATTGCAGTTTTCTTGCATGTCAACAAAGTTATGTTGCATGTTGACATAACTATCTTGCATGTCAACATATTTATCTTGCATGTTGACTTATTTGATAGAAAAATAACTTGCACACAAGGGGCAGAAATATGCCACCATACACATTAATGCATTTACAAACAAGAACAAGGTAAACAATGATAATGCATGCATACGAGGGTTGTAAGAAAAGTTCGCAGACAAAGGGAGTTGCGGAAATATTGCTGTGTACTTTAAAGGATGATGATTGCTTTATTAAATGACTATTAATTAAAAATAAGTATCAAGCATATGTATGCTTTTGATATTTACTTTTATCAAAATATACAGCGATTTGTACGTTGTATGAGTTAGATTTACCGATTTCATATTTCCACGATGTCAGGGGACGTCAAACAATTAGAAAGCAAACCTCTCACTTTATTTTTTCAAAGTAAACCACTTTTAGTAAAAGACACTTTTTATGTCTTTTAACTATTTTTAGAAAGTAATATCTTCTTACCAGTGATTTTTCAAGTTTTTTTTATATCTTTTGTGGCATATCGAAGATCATTTAGGTCCAAAAATCTCTGTCCACGCAGTTTTGACTTTAGATAAGAAATTAAGCGAAATCCATAGGTGCAAGATCTGGTCTGTATGGGGTCTCATTCGTCATCAAAAATATTCGTCCTTCCATCTTTAAACCTCTCATTCCATTTATAAATTATTATTCTTTACACATTTGGGTCATCTCCAGCAACATCTAAGAACGTTTTGGTATCCATTGGAGATTTTCCTGCCTGCATACACAATATAATGACGAGCCGGTGCTCCAAGATGTCCATTAACGTTAACTTTTTGACTCAATTTTCAACTGTTGGTCGTCCATATTCGACAATAAAACGGTCCAAAAGTCTTTAATTAAAACGTTCACAATATGGCGTTTAAAATTAAGTTATTGTGAGGTGAATTGAAATAGTGTGCATTGTGTACTTAAACAGCACATTTACTTAATAAAGACAAATACCTACAAAATATTTTTAAATAAAAATAAAAAATGACATGCTCTGTAAAACAAACCTTATCATAATAAGTATGCTGTAAAATATTTATGGTGGATTTTAAAAAACAAGTCTTTACATTGTACATATTTAAATCTGAAAAGTTTCGCTAGGATCATACGAATAGTCCCCTTACAATGAAACTTATCTAACAACCCTCGTATGTATTGCGGTTAGTTGACCTTCAGTAAGTCAAACAATTACTGAAGCTAAAAACAGAGCTCCCGTCTATTTAAGTTAAGTAGCGCCGTAACGCCTTTAACGCTTTGCCATAAATACCGCACGAACGAAAAGACAAAAACAGCAACCGCCCCAATCGAGTGCTCAAACCATGGTGTCAAAGGCGGTCATCAAAACCTTAAGTGCCACAGAAGGCGAATTCACTCTATAAGGAATTAAGCAGAACCTTATCTATTTATCCAGTTTCATCGTCTTTTTTAAATTTAAAGTCGGCCCCTTCAATGTTGTTCAATTAAATATCGTTGCCCAAACCCGAAAATAAACATCATGATGAAAGTGTTAAGGTTGTTTTGAACAAAGTTGTGTATAAATATATCATCTTCCTTATTCGTACCCGGACAATACCTACCGGATTAGTCCTTAACTCTTATCCATGTAGATACTTGTATTCTAAGGACGGGCACAAGGGGCATTTTTAGCTGCAAGAAAAATGTCCACAAGTTTAACTAAGAATCAAAAAGAGCCCATGAGGGATTAACATATTTTTAAAAAAAATTCTCACGATGAATAATAAAATTTAGATAATACTTAACGTTGTTTTAAAAGAATATTAAGTCGTAAAGCGTTTTAATAAAGCATTTCCCTTCGTAATAACGCAGAATATACCAATGAAAAAGCCGACCTGAATAATAAGCCGCTATAACAAGTTTGTATCATTAGCGGTTGAGTTTGTAGATAATTGCTTCTTCTGTTTAGCGTTAGTTTTGCTGTTCATTTGTGACGCTTAATGATACAATTCTATCATAAACCGACGATATATCATTAGCCGTTGGCGAAGTCAACTGTTAATGCAATAATTTATAGCATTAGTTTCTGCAATTGAAACCTTTACGCTTAATGATCTTTATATCATTAAGCGGCGTTGTATCATTAACGGTTGTTACAATGCTACAACACCGGTTTAAAGAATATACAATTTTTAGTGTATAAATTTTATTTTGTTATTTTTATCACACTGGTACGTTGATCAGCACTAATACACCATCGCGTTTATATTTTAAAAATATCTAACTTTCGGCTAAAGACATTTGACAATCGTTGATGTGAAAAAAAATCCCCATAAATATATTTTGCAAGTCTGCCTAATTATATAACACTTCGTTTAGGGGCTGTTGTCAGTTCATTTTGGTGATACTTAATTATATCGGTTTTTCTTTCATTTGATAGAATATTTTTGAATCACGAATGAAATTAGACTCTGAATGCACATATATCCACCTAAACGTTTATTTATTTCCTGACTGTCACGTACACATGTACTTTCACCAGTCGGACTTACTGGTAAATGCTGGCAAAAACAGACATTTTTTTTCATAATGTCCAATTTAAAAATGAAAATACATCTCTCCAAGA
This sequence comes from Magallana ariakensis, assembly GCA_020458035.1. Classification (NCBI taxonomy): domain Eukaryota; kingdom Metazoa; phylum Mollusca; class Bivalvia; order Ostreida; family Ostreidae; genus Magallana; species Magallana ariakensis. The sequence goes on along the minus strand of CM035819.1, from coordinate 47,299,077 downwards.
ATACATATTAAAGTAATTTTAATTAGTATTCATTCGTAACATTAATTTCACATTTATTTTGAATGTTACAAACACAAAAAAGAGTGAGGTGAAAAACATGTCAGTAATATGATTTACCAGGCATGAATCAGTAACATGAACTACCGTGCATGCATATCATTTCTTAGTATGCATAACAATTTTTCACTTAGGATTGTCATTCTACACTACACAGTCTATGTTTATCACTTTATTGTTAGCTTACTCATGTAGGTACCTTTATGAAAATTAGATAACTAGGATTGACGGCAAAATCTTTCAGAGGTTATCACAGCTCCAAACACTGTAAGTCTGTTACTCTGCTGTGTTATTCCTAAGTATAAATATTCAGCCAATTTATTTGTGAAGAAGAGAGAAATGATTGTTGCACGGTTCAATTTTACTGCAAATAAATTATCTCTTAGTGACTGGTGGTAGAACAATGATAACCGTACATATCATTTGGAAAGGAAAATATTGTTTTATTTTCAGTGGACTTATATATGTCAGAAGGTAACACTTTCATACGGCCCGAATTATGCTACTCTAAAAGAAACAAAGAACATGCAATAATACTGTTGCTACATTTGCTATTGATACATCAAATGCGCCCCATCGGCAACCCCTTCTAAATTCCAAATGATTATTTTTTTCTTATCTTTGAACCCACAGCATTACACAAGACCCAGCTTGATTGAATAAAAAAAATGCCATTTATTAATTTAATTTTTGTTTTAATCTTCGTTTTTGTTTTTGTTTTTTCTTCTTGGCTAAACAAATTCAAGCATATTATATAACATATGCAGACGTCACAATAATATGCATATGGCGAGCAAAGCATTTTAATCGACCGCTTGGCGTAATATTTAATATTTTTATATTAACTTCAGTTTTTTATATAATGTGCGAAATTTTCTGATTTTAGTTGTAGAAAATTAAGAATAAATTATGAATCAACATTCAGGCAATTCAAGTTCTATTTAATATAAGAGTTCTAAAATACTCTACCACATGAACGATTTATTAAAATATGTTTCACGATATTAAAGGGGCATGACCATTATTTTGGAAAAAAATTGATTTTTCGTTTTTTATGTTTACTATGCTTCAGTAAAGTATTTTTAATTGTCCACCAACATTTGAGTATCAGTCGTCGAGTAATAAGTGAGATACAAAGCTCACAATTCTTTGTTATGTAAACAAAATGTCAGGTCATTTTACATAGTAAACTAATGCGCTGTGTTTCCGTATACTTATGATCGCGGTAAGCTTGAAGCGCTTGGGACATAGGTCGAACGTGTTTATCAGTTATTTTGTCTTTGTGATATAATATAAATCTAGAAATGAACCCTATCCATCTACATTAAGAGCTTGAAGAAACTAGATTTTATCTAAACATCTGACTCTGTCACAGTGACACAAATCAAGTTAGACTTTATACTGATAAACTTCATATTTATCTTATAACATGTTTTTAACAAATGACCGTGATTTGTAATTTGTAAGATTTAACAATAAGTGGAGAATCCATATAACCTGCCTGAGTTATTTAAAATAGCGCATAATAACACAACATAATTAGCACATGCAGATAATCACACACCGATCGATGTATATTTTGACAATTTAGCCTAATGTAATGACGCAAAGAATAACAGTCTAAATGAAATGTCTGTTGGTTCTATTTAGCAGGAAGGAGATTAGTTAATATCTAAATCATGTAAATCGCTAAATCATGTAAATTGATAGCCATTGTTTTTGTTCTTGATAAATCATGAGAGAGAGAGAGAGAGAGAGAGAGAGAGAGAGAGAGAGATAGTGTTGATTTTTTCGGAAGGGGAATATATATAAGTCCGGTTCTTTGACATTTCACAGTGTTCATTGTCCTGTTCAGTAATTCATATGCATTATTGTACAGAATTGTCTTCATACATGTACATAATGATACAGTTCATAAATGATTTAATGCATGTACATGTATACAAATGCCGGTAACGTAAATACCAACATGCATGATTTTTAAAACAATTAATGTTTCGGGTTTTAGATTAGAAAAAATATCATACGTTTATTTAAATTGTATTGGAAAAATGAAAAATATTAGAGAGCAATTTAGTTTTATTTTATAACTCTGTGTCAAGTGATGTTCCGAATTTAAAACTCTTCCTTTTCATATTTGAAATTTTTATAACTGATAAATCAAAGTTTTCAAATTCTGTTTTCTTTACTTGACAAACTGGGAAAAAAGTATTAAGGGGTGTTAAAACAACATATTACATTATTGTTTAGCAGTATCGAACATTCAGATCTTAGGACGTGTGTGTATATACAAGTACACGTGTGTCTGTCACCTCATTGTTCCCAATCTCGCTACCATGCACTGCAAATTGTCAAGAAGGGATGTGTTCATTAGCTATTATATAATCACTTACTGGCCATTCAGATCTTAGGACGTGGGTGTATATACAAGTACACGTGTGTCTGTCACCTCATTGTTTCAAATCTCGCTACCGTGCACTGCAAATTGTCAAGAAGGGCTGTGTACAGTAGCTATTATATAACCACTGACCGAGTGAAAAAAAAAGTCAACATCCTCTCCTTTGAAAACTTTAACTTCAATCAATCAGTTGTTAAACATGTGTTTTCAGGTTATTAGGTGAATTGATCTGGTGTAAAATAAAACATTGATGGAAACATGTAAAAAATTAAATTGACAGCTCTAATTTAATCTAGATAATTATACATTATATTGTAATTTATGAAAATTAATTAGGTTTGCATGTACACTTATTGAGAAATCAATTACCGGGTAAACTATTGGTAACTTAATTTAAAATCAATGCAAACTCTCTCTCTCTCTCTCTCTCTCTCTCTCTCTCTCTCTCTCTCTCTGTGTCTATATAAACGCTTACATGTATAGAAAACAATAGTACTTATACATTTAAATGTATGTCATGTATGTTCTTACCGGGCCGCGGAATAATAAAGAATTAGTAATGAAATTAGGATTGCATGTTAACTTATAAGGAAATAAATTCCCGGGTCAATTATCAGTAAATTAAATTCAAAATCAATGCACACACACACACACACTCTCTCTCTCTCTCTCTCTCTCTCTCTCTCTCTCTCTCTCTCTCTCTCTCTCTCTCTCTCTCTCTCACTCGCTTGTTCTCTCTCTCTCTCTCTCTCTCTCTCTCTCTCTCTCTCTCTCTCTCTCTCTCTCTCTCTCTCTCTCTCTCTCTCTCTCTCTCTCCTGTCCGACAAACTGTACCAATGTTGGTATAAAGTTAACACGACTTTACCATGTCACCATGCACCTCGTAATAGTTGATCCTTTTTTTAGCGCAGTAGGTCTAACTACCGGTTAGCCTTACGTTGTATCCCGCATCAAATTTTATATACAAATGACTTGTTTACAAGAGATTAGCTGCATTTGGCAAAACATATTGAATTAAACCATTAAGATGTTTTACGTCTAAAAATTGAACATAAAAAAACGGGGCATTCCGAGTCATTCGCAAACATCCAACTCCAATTCCATCCCCTTCCTATTTGTACAACACAATTTTATGCGTAACATATAAAGCCCAATATTACACTTTTTTTAATTATGACAATTTTTCTAATCATAATTTTTTGTTAACATTAAACCAATTAAATATAACAGACCCAGTTAATACTTCAAAATTAATATCAGTCTATATAAACTTTACACTGTATCTAGGTAGCTTAACTAATTTATGGTGAAAAATGACATAAAAGAAAAAGTTTAGGTAAAATTTCATTCAGTAAGAGTAAAAACAATTGGGTCAGTACTTATCAGTACTTGTCAGTACTTTTCTAAGTTTTTCAGTACCGTCAGTAAAAAGTGTCAGTACTTCTCTAAGTTTATCAGTACTGTCTAACTTTGTCAGTACTTTTCTAAGTTTCTTCAGTACCGTCGGTAAAAACGTCAGTACTTTTCTAAGTTTATTAGTAATGTCAGTACATTGTCAGTAAATGTCTAAGTTTATCAGTAAAAAATGGGAATGTCAGTTCTTTTTTGACTTGGTAGTGTTTATAAGACATGCCTTTTTTTTCTAGCATATATTTAGTACTTTTTTTTTTCTGTTGAAAAAATGAAGTGTGTGTAGCCAGGTTCAAACATCGAATTTTACGACCTCGTAATGGCGACTAATACATTTTAGCTAATTAGGTACATGTATTTCTAAGCTGTTAAGAACAAATTGACAGTAGATTTTAAATGAAGGGAAATTGATTTACCGGTATTACATCCGCCAAAGTTAATGGTACACTTTGTAGGCCTAAATCCGTCAAACTTGTGTCCCGCCAAAAATAACCGGCTATACGATTTGGTTATGCTATAAAATGGGAATAACCAACCATTCAAAGGCATTGTGTTTTGTTTAAAGGCTATTGCGCTATTTCATCTTTGAGTAAATTTGTTGCAACATCAGTGGATTGGTTGCCTTACTGTAGTGTAAGGTTGGCTGATTCTAGAAGCTATGGGTGCTATGCACAAAAGCTGCGACTGTTTTTGTATCACCAACAACGATATGCATTTAAGCATTCAACAATGCCACAGTTCCTTTTAAATAAGCATTTACTTGCATAGTACTGGGTTGTCAAACGTTGGTTTATGTACAATTGTTACGTCTTTCTATTTCCGACTTTACAATTTTACAGCCATTCTAAGTCTTAAACTGTCATCATAGGTCGTCCTAAATTTGAGTATAATTACTTCTGTGTACGAGAATTGTATAGGAATACATGTAAAATATACTTTCAAATGCATGAATATAAAATTCATTTTGCATGAACGTTTTGAGGTTTTTTTTTTTTTTGTTGTAAGTGGTTTTGTAGTTATCAGTCATTCAATTCAAAGTGTAATTATCTCGAACGTTAATACTTTGTGTTCATTGATAGGTCTCTATCTTCCAACCAGATTAGTCAAATTGACAACAACGCATTTCAAGGGCTGTCACAGCTTACAATATTGTGAGTAAAAACTAAGAATTTTTTTATACTGTCACTTCATTTTTTCTCTTTAAAAGATTGTAGAAAAACTTTTTTTAAAGATGCATTAAAAATGTTTCCTATTATTTTTGTTGTTGTTGTTGTTGTTGATATTTTTATTACTTTTCACTCAGTATTTACAAAGGATATATTCATTTCTCTTAGTGTCATGTGTGGAAAGGTTTTTTGGAGCAAAATATGTTTTTATGCTCTAAAGATTACATATACGTTACATGGATGTCACCTCTTGTGCTAAGGTATTATTAGTTAGGAACGATAAGGCTAGGGTAGGAAGCAGTATTAGTCTCATCAGCATTATTAATATCTGAGTACTTAATTTAGAAATCAGGACGTAGTAAATATGCACAAGATTGGGACATCTTATTCCCGATATTCAAAGATACCCAGTACCTGGACGTTTGTGGTGACAGTTTACCCAGGCATTAAGTATAACTGGAAAAGCCACTGATTTAATAATCGATATCATAAACTAATCATTAAAACTCAGTAAGAGTTGAAGGAAAATTTAAATTATTATCTAAAACAAACATTGCTACCTTATAAATAATGTTTGTTCATTGTACTCATTTAATTACCTTAAAAACAACCAGGTAAGGGGGTTTTGCAATTTGGAATATTAAAGTATGTTACGTTACCAAACTTAACTAAATATACACATCGAGTGTTATTTGTTATGAAGATGTAAATCGGTGCTGTATGTCTTTGTTCTACTAACCGTGGAATTCAACCTACCTGCCCGTGGTAAAATAATACCCCTTGTACATTTTTTAGGGATGATGTGATGTTCAGAATAGTAATTTGACGTATGCAAATACATGCAATTGTTTATTTACATGTTCTGTAGGGTGGATCCTTGGTAATCTGACGAATTTGAATGTTGTTTTTTCAGTCTCTCCTTTGTTTTTTTTCACAAGTAACCATTTGAGATATTTGTTATGGTTTTTGTATATAATAGATTCTCTTTTTACGCGAGTAAATAGTTCATCGCGAATACGGTGTGGCTACAAATCGCGAGAAAGTAAAATTGGAAGTGCTGGATTACCTTAAATTTTGCGACAGCTAATGACAGTATTTGAGACAACCTTTACTTTACGTTTGACTGTAGGCTGCTACTACATTTTGATTTGTCACAGAACAGTAACAGTGCATGTTAAGGTTTGTATAGAACACACTCAAAGAAAATGCAGACTATTAAACTCACCGCTTCCAACCCCCCAATCCCCTTAAAAAAGAATACAAAATTAATGAAAAATCAATTATCATATACATAAAACCACTTAGAATTTGAAAAAATATTTTAACAATTTCAATTTATTTAAGAAATGAATTTAATAATTTTTCTATTGATCGACGTATCAAAGAAAAAATTGACCGGAAAACTTCATTGATGAAAAAGTTTTCCGGTCAATTTTTTCTTTAAAACGTCGATCAATAGAAAAATTATTAAATTCATTTCTTATCATTTAATAAAAAAAATTTCAAATCATAAAATGTGAATTGTCATTGATCAAAAATGTAAAAAATGTAAATGAAGCCGCGCGTATGAATACAAAACAGTAACAGCAACAATATTCAAAATGGAGGCGCCTTCAGCTGATGCAGGGCTATTGAGCTGAATTTAATGGATTAAACACAAATATAAAGTTGAAATCTGAACCGGCTGAATTGACAACAAACGGAAATTACATGCGATGGCTTGTGATGCTATTCACTATGCAGCAAGATTCGTTAAAACTGGTTTTTTAGTGAGTTAGATCGCTGGAATATGCAACTGGATGCAAGGAGAGGCGATCGTGGACGAAATAGTTGATATGTCGACAAATAATAGTATGTATGAGCGACTTTTGTAAATGTTGTGGTAACTAGATAGCCTGTGAGGTACTAATCTTATAAATGATATATCTGCCGCTTGGAATACGCCGAAGGAGTTGATGCACTACCCATAGCTTTGCTTTACGATGCTTATTCTGATGACCGATCATGTACGTGTGTTAATTTAAAACTCATCGTTACCAAATTTGAACAGCAGTGTTACCGTATAGGCCTGTATGTCCGCTATAATTATTCCTGGAATTGAAACAGCCAGCCTCGCCGTAAATGCTGATCGTTGATCGCAAGCAGACGAAATCGTGAGAAGACGCTTAATTTTCTATTTAGTGAATCAAATTTTGTGTATTGTTTATTTTTCAAGGCTAAACTTTTAATTTTTTATATTTATAAAGTTGTATTTTGTTTGGTGACAATTAAACAGACACAACTTTACATTTTGTTGACAGTGTTTATTTTGGAAATTCCCGTTCTATAAATAGTGTTAAATCAGAACAGTTGAGAAAAGTAGATCCGGCAAAAATTTTATTGATGCAGGTATCAAAGAAATTTTTCGACCAATCAGAAGCGCCAATATCTCATCAAACTAATAAAAATTAAATGATTTATTATTAATTCTAGGAGTACTCCTACTTATTGTTAGACCATAATTAATCACCTAGTTGTCTACGGATTTTTCCGTTTTCCTGATAACGACAAAGACCACACGGCGGATGTGACCGGTCAGCAGATGATGCTCACTCCGTCATGACACCTTGATGAATTTAGAAATAGATGGACTTTTGGAGTACAAGAGAACATAATGAATATCGTTATATATACAATCAACTGTTTGAAAAACATTGGAGAATATAATCGTGTAAAGTATCGTAATTACGCGTTTTATGTAGAAAAACCGCTGATAAGATAAAAACATAACAGTATTAAATGGAAGTCGTATCCGGATAGAGCTTCTATAATTTGGCCCTGGCATGGTTTTAAAAAAGTTTCAAAAGCAGCTAAATATTATTTTTTTTTTGCTTTTGGAGAGACAAAAAGAAAATTGAAATGAGACGGGAAGAAAGTTTTGTGTTCGCCATCAACGAGAAATTTCCCTCCCTTAACGATTCGCAAAGTTGTAGATGAAATTATATTTTCGTCATTTGTCTTACATCGTAACAAATGTATGCAGGTTACATTTATTTTAATTTGAAGAAAATCTGGCGTTCAGGAGAAGAGGCATCTTGATAGCGCGTTTAAAATGCATTATCCGCTAGTCTACATTCAAGGTATCTAGCGGGTTTGCTAACGTCAAGATAGGAATCGATGTAGAAAGTTGACAGTCTTAGCAAAATTATTCAACTTTTAGAAAATGACAAATAATCTAAAAATAAAATATTTCAAGAAGGTTGATTGCAGTTAATACAATTTTTTAATTATCAAGTGATCAAAATTCGAATATGTGATATTTAAGGTCACATTTTGTTCTATTAGGTAGGCTTAGGCCCTAAATGATAGAAACTTCGTTACTTTTACAATTAAAACTTTAACTCTGTTTTCTCAATTACTGATCTAAAAATCGAAATCTAGCTACTTATTATATACGATTACGAACTTATTATGTCTATAGTTTTGATGCAATTATTTCTGCATTGATTAAGTTTCATGAACAGAAAAATAGTCACTTTAATTCTCTTTACTGCCTTACATTTATTGCATCTCTGCATTCGATACCAACTAAAAGAAATATAATTATAACATCTACTAAGTATTTACATGTTATAAAATGTGTGGCTAGCTAATCAGCAATTTTCATTTTTGGTTCTTAAACGTAAGGTAAATATTTGATTGTAGAACAATTGGTTTTAATTTTTGTACAGTAGTGAGATGTGCTGAAATTGCACAAAGTTAAGCGTAGTGTTGCGTTTTAATAGATCAATTTCCCTTGTTATAATGCTTAAGATACCAATACAAATTTTATTAATGAATAATCATGTCAAGAACTAGGTACCTGGTGTCTGGGTATGTCATAGTTTGTTACATACCTTGTGACAATGTCTTAATTAGGTGGTACATGTACATGTAGGACCACTGGAGCTGTGTAACAAGTATTCCTTTTAAAGGAGTGATCGGCAATAATGATATATTGATAGCTAGAAGCAATCAACATGATCAGTTTGATGTAAAATAATAAAAAAAAAAGTACTGTATTTTTACAAAATATAGAATATTTTGAATCTGTACACCATAATTTCATTATTATAAACCGTCAACAAATTTAATTTGAAATAAATTTGGGAAAAGCCGTTCGTAAACTCCTTGTCTAATTTTATATTTTTAACGTAATTATTAAATGTTAATGTATCTTCTTCTTCTTCAGAATACTCAGTAGGGCTCTTCAAAGAGCATTAACACGTATACAAAGAAAGAGTTGTATTAAAATAATTTAATGCGACTGAAAAACATTGAATGCCATCATAACTTGCTATTGAGGTCGCATTATAACGTAACCTTGTTTATAAATCAAGCCGTCTTCCTATCTACTATTAAGCAGCATCAATAGATCGAGGTCAGTTCATGGAGCATCTTATTATGATTGAGGTCAGTTCATCGAGGTCAACTGCATTACTGAATGAATTTTTCGATCGAAATTCTTACGCGTGAAACAAAATGTGCATTCTTGAATCAACAGGTCGAACTGTATTTTATGTAAGTTTGCATCTCTTAAGGTAAATGAATTGAAATAAAACCGAGTAAAATGTTATAAAAATACTAAACCAAACTTCAAGTTTTATAAGAACTACTAATGCAAGCGGAATGTGTGCGCACGTGGAAGCATTTGCCGGATGCCTCATATGGACACAACAGTGATCGGCCGAAGCCGATCACAAAAACTGTTTGTTGTGTTGCATGAACGGGCGGTTGAGGGCATGCATTTCCTAAAATACATGTTCGTTTTAGCAATAAACTTATTTGAGTATAACTCTGATGTTGACCGTGGCGACTGGTTGGTATATCAAGTGACGTCGACATAGAGGAGTTACACAAACGTTCGACCTCATTTTTAAGGAAATCAGCTTAACTGAAATGGAAAAAGTTTAAGGTTAAGGTCTGCTGCCTGATCTCTATTTTCTACTGTTGCGTGATAAAGAACCGGCAATATTATTTCTTCTTATTACAACACGTTGTGCTTTAAATAGTATAGTATAATGCCGTCATTCTGAATGTTGATATCTGTATAGTGTACATTATCCTGTATCCCCGCTATCCTGCGTTCTAGCCTACTTATTAGTTTTATCATTTTATTTTAATCAGCTACATCCACATTTTGAAAAAAGGTGTAAAATTCTTTTTTGACATTGGTACATTAAACCGGTGATGTGATGTGATTTACTGTATACCAAAAACCTAAACAGAATTGTTGAAAGGAGCCTACAATGTAAATACAGTTGCTTGAATTTATGTTTCCAGTAAAAATAAATTGCCTAAATAATAATGAAAAGATTTTACTAGTTTTATTGGGAACATTCTATATGTAGAGGTCGCGTCACCAAGCTTGGGATTTTAACAACCTATGAAAGAAAAGAAGCGCATGCCTTATTTTATCGTGTGGTTCCTTTTCCTTCAACACACAACAGATGACACAACCTGATTGAATAATAAAGGGAATTTATTATACCATTATTTAATTTTGGTTAAAGAGGTTCGCTTCTCGGATTTTGGGTAGCTATATATATTTTGGGTCACCTCTAGTCTGAAAATTCTGCATCACATATTAATATTTAATTCTAGTAGTATATTTATATTTTACAATGCCAAATAAACTTTATTGAATTAAATTGTTTCAAAAAAATTTCATTTTTACAGAGTTTAGTAAGGAACTATATTTTGTGGCGGAAGGTTTTCAAGAAAGAAATAAACAATTTTCATAACTCATTAGTTTTAGAGTACTAGCTGTTACTTTAGCTTCCTAATTTTCAGTACAGACCAAACTTCTGGATAGTTTGTGCATTATGATATATTCATGATGTTCTAATTAACATATTTAAACATTATTTTAATATTTCTTTCGATATATTTTGGCATATTTAGCTTATATTTTAGAGAAGTTAAGGAAGTATGGGACTCATGATTTTGAATCTACCGCGCAACTCCGAATGACGTAAACCAATTCGCGGTCGTTAACTCTGTTGGTTCAATTCTAAGGGTTGTTCATTCTGTAGCGGTAATTGTCAGCTTCATTATTCATGCTAGATTGGTAATACCTGTAATAATGTTGGGAGGGCTTTTGATTTGGGTGCATTATTTGTATAAGTTTGTTAATCTATTACATGTACATGTGGGGAGTTAAATGTCCAGTATAAACTTGATTAGTACATGTATAAAAAAGAATTCATACCATAATATATGGTTGTAACAGTAATGGATGTTGTTCTACCAAATGGCTTAAAATTAAATTCGCCCTTTGTACTGTGCATAATGTACATGATGTAATGCTGATTTCGATCCTTTTATATGTTTCAGAGTTGAAAAAAATAATTATGAGATACATGTAGCAAATCATAAATTAAATATTTAGTCGTTTATACCTACTAGAATTATTTTGTTCCTACCTGGTATCTTGTTATAAGGTGCAAATAGTTTAAAAAATTGTACTTTAACAGAAGAATTTCAAGTTAAACAGAGGAAATTTGGGATTTAAATGAATATTTTTACTTTTTTTGGTGAATTTAAAAAAGTACTAGCATTGTAATAAAGATATTATTAATTGACTGAGTGTTTATTGAACAAAAAGTTGGTATTGATTATTTTATCTACACTAGAATTGTGTTTAAGTGAAAATGGCGCGAAATTGAAAAAAAGACCAGAGGAAATTCAGACTGCAATATCTTTTTATCTTAGTCATTGACATATGAGTTTCTCATTCTCCAGTGAAAGCATAACGTTTGAACATTTTATTTCAGTTCAAAAATAAAACTTTTAATTATATTAAAATATATTTTTTGACCATTTTGTATTGAAGGTCAACACAAAAAGCAACAAATTTGAACTATGCAGAGGAAATTCGGTTGCAGTTTGTAAAATACTGAGGAGGCGTTGACAAAATATTTTTGTAAAAAATGATCGTTCTGTTAATGTGTTATGAATAGCATATAAGAAAAATGAAATCAAGTAATTGCAAACTCTGTAGCATTGCTTCATTTATGTTGCAAGCGGTGTATTTTAATGAGCTGGAGTATTTCCAACAAGGGTATGTTTGGGTACCGTTACCATGGAAACAAACATATTAACCTATAAAATTTTTTTTATATTCTGTTAGAGGAAATACAGTGCTAACCGTTGAACCAAGTTTTATAATTTTTTAATTACTTTGGTGAGTGTCCCATACTTCCTTAAGAAAAAATAACTCCAAATTTGGCCTGAAATTAGCTTATTTCATGCTATATCTCAAATTTTTCAGATGTGACCCCTACTTGTTTTACTTTTAAATGAGACAACAAATTTTGTTTTGGAAAAATGACATTACTATATTTTTTTTATTTGCGTTATAATTTGATTACTCCAAAATTTTGTAACATCTGTTTTGTGTTCTTTATGTTTAAGTCAAATTTTAGCAAACATTTCAGGAAAATAATCATTTCTGTTTGGAGCCCAATATTTTCAAAAAATGGCATGTGACATGGGTCACAAATAAAATAAATGAACATTTCAGGTCCCCATTTTTATATCCAAGTGGTTTTCGGATGATTGACATTACTATTATTTCAGGTGCCAACCTCCTTAAAACGCTTCATTTTATTATCTATTCAAATTCATCTATATCGTATAACATATCTTGTATGTGTCACAAAATGACGCGTGAAAAACGTATTAATCCGCCGCTTGATGTTATATTTGGGTCGATTTCAAAAAAATGTCGTCTTTTTGCGGTCATGGTAATAATTTAATAAATGAAACTAATTTTGAGGCTTTGAATAATCTAATGAGTCAAATATTGTGCGAACTTTGTTTGACATGTAGTAAAAAACATAATTTGTTATAACAATCGATATTTTCAAACATTTAGATGCAATTTTAGCGAATATTCGCATGTCCCAAATCAGAATTCTATGATATCAAGTCAAAAATATTCATTATGAAGTTGTCTTTCCTGCCAAACATTTTTATTGTTTGAAAGATCTGATATATAGCTGTTAAAAATCATCCAAAAAATTTTAATCTTTTCCCTAAATATTACTTTTTTCCCACATATGAAGTGTGTCTTAAAATTTTTGTCTTTCGTGTTACCATTACATAAAATGTGTCATAAATATAATATAAATCCTTTCGTGCACCTCATTTAATGTCGTATGACTGCGTCATTTCCTGGTAAGAAAAGTAAAAGCGAGGGAAAGTTTAAACAAGTATTCCTTTTAAAGGAATGATCGGCATGTTGGCTATTATCTTTGGTCAGCTTTGTTAATGTAATGCGAAAGCATTCCGCTACATGTTTTGTTGATTTCCAATATAATTAACATTTTTTGAAAAAAAGATAAGATTGCACGTAAACGAAAATTGTCTATCAAATGTTGATATAGGAAACTTAAAGGAAATGATATTAAACTTTGTTTGAAGACATTCAATTACCGTATCTTGTAACTTCTAAATTGTAACTAATCCAAAACCTAACTTTAACAGCTTATCTTTTTATTTACAATCCAAATATCATGTTTATCCCCGGACAAATGGAGTATGAGTCTGTTTAGGTACGAGTCAGTTTGGGTACGACTTCACTTTACTCCGTTCCGAAATAGAAAGGCATGAACATGCTTTACTTTAAGTAGGCGATTTGTACTTCCGATGAATATTCTTACGCATATGTGAATACAAACGTGATTAGAATCAGTTTGTATGTAACTGTACAAATGCTTTAATTTCAATGCATACGGATAAGAGTAACGTTTATTTAGTATTCTACGTGTAATTAAAGATTTAAATGAGGCTGTCATTGCAAAGAAAATAAAGTAGTGCAAGGCGCAATGCGTGCGCAAATAGTAAAATTTGCCGGATGCCTCATATGGACACAACTGTGATCGGCCGAAGCCGATCACAAAAAGTGAAATAATAGAATATACAGAGAAAAAGTTCAGTCAGTACAATTCCGTATATTAAGAAGAAGTCCTTGGTGTTACCGGTCAAAAATGTGTTAAGAATGATACAATCTATTTAAAATTATAATGATTCAGGTTAATTTACAAAATCATTTTAAATGGGGAAAAGTTGCACGTCATCTAAGGCCGTTGATTATCTTTTTCGGTCAAATTATATGGCGAATGTCCGTGATGTTATTGTCTGTCGTGTTACCAAACCAGCAAGTAACACCAGAGACAATAAACATGGATTTTAGATAATTTCTTGGAAAATACTAAAGCTTGCAATGACAACTTGTGATGAAAGTGAGCCCAAATACTCTATGTATCTTTGAGCAATTCAATATTATATATTTAAGACACAGTTGATTAATATAAAGATCTCCTCGTTATAGTAACATGAGGGACTTTTATTGGTAACATAACGGACAAACAACACTTATTAACAACTTCGACAACATGTCTAAACATCATATGAATTATAACACCATTACTAACCCAAGTGATTATACTAAAATTTGTAGACTTTAATGCCAGATGAAAGCCTGATGTTTGCAGTGAACAAAGTAAAAAAAAAATGTCTGTCGTGTTACTCAGAAAACACAGCTAGTGAACTTAAAATACGAAGTTATAGATGAAGAAATGCCAAAATTTTTAACTAAGATATAGTTTATCTAAATAGTTATTAAGAGAAAAAAGTGTCATTTGCATGCTGAATAATGATTTATGTAGATTTAAGGCTATTCCTTTACATTTAATGTCTTTTATGTTACTTTGAACATAAGAAGAGGGATGCAAAGTAAATAATAATTATTCGATTGTCATCTTCGGTCGGTTGATTGAATTAATGACCATGAGAAATACAGGATACTCTATACTGTTGATTTAACATGTTTTAGGATCCTTCGAATCAGAATTGTCCTTCCTGTTTCCATCTTGTCCTGAGTGTTACACTGATGTCCCTCCTGTTACCAATCAATATTTTTAATTTTTTTAATTTACTTTGGTCTCTAATCATCTCGTATTTTATTCATGGTCTGTAATATAAACTTTTTTGACATATTAATGCGAAGCTCCTCTGTGCAAGTTCACAGGAAGGCTTTAAATGCAGAATACTATGAAGTAATATTTTGCATATTTCGAGCCAGAGTCAGTTCTTGAAGAAAAAAAATCTGACATACTGCTTGTAACAATAAACCCTTTTTGATATGTCATAATTTTAATGTTTTTAATGTAATTATGTTATAAAATGAAGAAAAACTAAGTCCAATTCTGAATTAATTCTGATTTTGTTGTGGTAACACCAGAGACAAACTTTTCGGTCATCCGATGTAAAATCATCCGTATCTACGGAATGAAGTTGTTTGTTTTTTGATTTTTTGTTCTTTAATGCAGTTTATAAATCAGTCTTTACTATGAACATGCTTACAACAAAATATACACATGAAAACTTTGAACTTTTTTAATATCCCAAAGTCAGACATTTTCTGAAATTGACCCATTTACATTTTGTACAAATCGATATCAGGTTTTAAATTAATGCGCCAAACTCAGCTATGTTAAGGATGGTATCAGAATTCTAGCATGTGTGATTTAGGAAAATTTGCATATGCCCCGCCCCTTATTCATGAGATTTTACGAGATATTGTATTTCGGTAATTAACAAACCTCTACCAAAATGAATATGATTATTTATTGGGTTTGATTGTATCAAGAAAGGTGTACTGAAATAAAAACTTCAACTATTCTTTATATCTCGCGAAATTAGGAAATTCCTTAGTCGTCTGATGACGTGTCGAGGTTGACTACGTCACATCGGCGCTTGCAGCTGTGATCAGAATAAACATGTTTAATAGTATAACTAAACCATACAGAAGTGGAATTTAATATCAATACTATTACTGCATATTTGTTTTCTTTGATTTTTTTTCTTTCTTTCTATCAATTTTAAATATACAACCTCAGGTCCTTTAACTTTTGTTTTTGAATGAGTGTGTGAATGAAAGTGGTATGAAAAGAAAGTGATTTAAAAATATTTAAAAAATTGACATTATGTTCATAAAATTTTTGTATGTTTGAATTTTGAAAAATGCAAATAAAAAAAAAAAAAAAAAAAAAAAAAAAAAAAAAAAGAATAAATATGTTGACTTCGGTGATATATCTGGGAAATTAACTTATTTACAATTAGCGTGGACGGAAATCGGTAGAGAATTCAACTGAACAAGGTAAGATTTATCTGTACTTACCCTAGATATTGTTTTATATTATATAATACTGTAGAATGAAACAGAAACGAAGGGGAATTCCTCGGCTTCTATTTTGTTTACTTGTTTACATTTGATTTTTTTTATGTAATATTGTGTTTAAACATCAGTCTGGTGACTCGATCAGGCAAAGCAAATGTTCTGTGATTCTCTAATTTTGATCATAAAGAGTATCGAGGCTCATTGTAGCTTTTTAGTGGTCTCTTATATCGCAATAATATTAACTCGCATTTCCTCCGTGTTCAAAGAAAATGTAAACAATGGAAAGTCCTAACACTGTGCTAGCACTACAAAGATTACTGTGAAGATCTGGATTGAATATAGACAAGATTGTATTGTTGTTTATGTAAATTGAAATGTGTTATTTCAGTTAGCATTCTTTTAGGAAGATTACATATATAAAATAGACAAAATTAAAGTGTTGAACTGAATTTCCAATCATTTTAAAGAATAAACATTTGTTTATGCCTGTTATAATATTAATGAAATAAAAACTGCCATTAGTATGCACAATAATAATCTTCAGCACAATAGTTTGCTATAATTATAACACATTATTCAATTTCAGGGTTATTAAAGCAGAAAATGCATGGTTCATTGGAGACACTTTTTTGGGGGTGTATATAGAAAAGTAGGTACTCTATAAATATTTCTTTTACTCATGTATATTTGGCCGGTTTTTTAAAAATCATATTACTATAATATAACCTATCATAATATTTTTCATTGCTATCTATTGAAATTAAATTAGAAATTGATAAATATTGATCATTTCAGGCATTGGTTTTTTTATCAACTGCACTGCCTCCTTACATCAAAAAGACAGAGGAGAAGTACATGTAGTGTGCAAGAAGAATGGTCAATTTTCATAAATTCCACATCATGACTAGATAATACTGATAATCAGAACACACTTATAGACACTAGGCCTAGTCTTGTTGAACAGAAAAGCAATCTCTATAGTACATGTACATTGTATTTGTCAAGTTGATTATATTAATAAATTCTTGATAAATATTGATTTTTCTTGCTTTCTTTAATTATTACACAAATATTAATTATAATTACAAGTAACCCTGATCATATATTAAAGGCATTTCTTATTTATCTACCAGCAGAGTAACATAAACAATTATGAAACATACATATGCATGTGTAAACACTACCCCCCCCCCCCTTATATCAATAGTTACTGGTAAGGACAACATGTATTAATTTTTTTTCAATTTCAACAATTTGGTAATGATGACTGGTGTGAACAGAAAAAACATTCTAACATTATTTTAATTAAATACTCAGCATTTATTTATTTTATGAATGAAAATTAAAATCATGATCTTAGTCAGTGTTGCGTTTGAATTTCTCGCAAATGACGCCGAAAGTGAAATGGGTCAGATAAAATGCAGTAGTGCAAGGGCATACACTTGATCAAATATATTAAAATTTTACATGTGTAACCATTATATTCCCATTATATCAAAAAGTGCTGGGAGCTGTATGAAATCGCTATGCATTTCACATAAATAAGCGTTAAATGTGGGAACTCCCTGCAAATGTCTGTTCATAGACTGTTTATGTTGAATTTAATAATTGTTCTTACTTGAATATTTCAAGCTCCCAGCACTTTTCGAAATTTTAGATGTTCATTTTACAAGTTAGAGACGGAAATAATTATATTTGTTTATGTTAAGCCCTTGCACTATGCATTTTTTGGTATTATTCCTGACTCATCTATTTTTAGCAGTATCACGTGACAGGGTATTCCTTAAAGACTAAAAAATTGCCCATGCGATAGCAAATTATCTAATTTGTATATTGATAAAATATCACTTTGTGTAACAATTTTTTGGAATAGAATATCAAGATTATTTAAAGGCTAACATTTTTTTGTGATAAATATCGCTATTATTTTATGGACGCCCTTAACATAGCTGAGAATTTTCTGATTTTCGCACATTCACTAAGTACACGAAATATTTAACGCCTATTTTAGCAACAAGTCCATCCAATTTTTACTTTAGTAACTTTTTATACGACGTTGTAAAAGAATGTAGACATTATTTAGGTGTGATTGGTCAATGTGGATATTTTTCAGATACCTGATATGACTTTGGTTTAAAAACGGGAACAACCGACCATGCAAAGGTACTCTGTGTGTTGTTAGAAGGGTGTGGTGCGCGCTGTTTGGTTAAGTTTGCCTATACCATCTTTGTGTTAATTTGTTGCAACCTCGATGGATTGGTTGCTCTTTCGTATTTTGATGTTGGCGGATTCGAGAAGCTATGGGTACTGTGCGCAAAAGCTGTGTGACTATTTTTGCATCATCAACAACGATGTGCATTTAAACGCCCAACACTGCCGTATTTTTTTTTAAAATAGCAAATGGCATAGTTCTGGTTTGTCAAACGTTAGTTTCATGTACCATTGCCATGTATTTCTATTTACGACTTCACATTTTGACAGCCATTCTAGATCTAAGTCTTAAATTGTCATCAAAGGTTGTCCAACAAAGAAATGTGTCTTTCCATAGTGTAACGTTGTGTTTGCGTTTGCCTTTGTTCAAAAGCTGATAACGCAATTGAAGTTTGTACGTGGCTTTTTAGGTATTTACACAATTACAATTGTTTTGAATTAAACATCAGGAAGGCATTTACGAGTTGAAATTTTATTTAAGGGTCTTAGTTTGAGAATATTGAATAACTCTAAATGCCATTCCTGTAGTGAGTGAAGAATGATAGTCGTTGGCAGGATGCAATCGTTGATATTGTGACTTTATCAAGAGTTTTGGTTTAAGGAACCCAAAATATGTGTAAACCGAACCATGTTTAAGGTAAATGAGAATGGTGTCCCCTATCTTTCTCGACCACGGTGATTAAACTTATTTTGGCATTTGTTAAAGGGGAAGGAAGCTATGCATATGAGTACAATAAATCAATAAATTAACATTTACTATGATTGTAAATCAAATTCATTTTTATTGAAACATTAAAACAATGAATAAGTCAAGAAATATCGATTGCTTAATTAGAATTTCCCGCCGCAATGATAGCTGTCATTGAACTCTAATCTATGACTCACACCACCCATTCCGGTTTCTGTTATCAACTTAGCATCAGCATTAGAAAATAACAATATTTGCTCTAAACGACAAGTTCTTGAAAATATGAAACAATTGAGACATTTTACCTTTGACTTTTCGCTAAATTACAAACCAATGACAAACGAACAATGTTTGTTGAAATCTAAAAGCTGATGGTTAGCGTCGGAGGAATCCCCGAGTAGTATTGGGAATTGTCAACAGATGCCAAATATCGTAGAAAATGTTTGATGCCGTTATTTCGACATGGTGATTCCGAGTTTAGAGATTGTTTTTTACAACATCTCGAAACTTCAACCGTGCATAAAAGCTTAAATATGTTGTTCATTTTCTAAACACCATGACCAAATATTATGATTTAAGCCACTTTATTACTATAAATAATGTTTTTGGTCTTCACTTACCCTTTAATATGTAAAAGAATAAAAACAAGATATGTAACAATAAGCATACATTTACATTTATTTCACAAAGAAGCACAATATTCTAACTTGTATAAAACATTTAAACAAGACTAAAAATATTAAGTAAATTAATGGCCGCAAAATTTAAACTATCCTCAGTAGTTTTACTGGTGGCCTGTCAATAAGATTTATCGACCTCCAGTCTGACATCATGTATGTAATTGATGAGATTGTGTGTCTTGTGTTTTTGTGGATCTTAAACTAGAAAACTAAAAATTTTAATAATGTAAGCATTTATGAGGCAGCAATATATTTAAATTCGTTATAATGACAAACGTCTATATTGACTCGTAACGTCAGTACCTAAAGACTTGGAGTCGTCGACTCGAACCCTTGTTATTGTTATGACTTTTACAAGCGCTATAGATTCATTAACAAACCTCAGCAGTCATACAATTACATTGTATAAAGAATATTTTTATGTAAGAAAAGGTTTCTTCGATGACTATACCGATTACTTAAATTGAATGAAAGGGATATATATTTAAACGTTAGAAGCAAGGTAAAGAATGTTAAACTGGTATAATCCGGAAAGACGGAAATACAACACAGAAGTGTTTATATTTCAATCAAGCCAACATGTGCTATAATATTTGTATATATAAAGTGTTACTATCTTAATCATTGTGCGCATATACTTTATTGTTGAGGATTGACAATAATTAGAAAAAATTAAATGTTTTATGTATATAATTTAAGATAAAATAACGGAACTTTATAATTTGAGATAATGATGTTATTAAGCAAAGATTGTTTGGTTGCAAACAGATAAATGGCAGCCTAATATTTTTGTAATACATTGCAGAAATTATTTTTTTGCTCTAAGGGTTTGATATACTGAATGCATATAATTAACTTACAAAATTGATTAAAAAAAAAACGTTGGCTTACAGTTTAAGTAGCCCATTATGATTTCAGATTCATAAATTTGAGTTTATTTACTTCTGTGTACGAGAATTGAATTGGAATACATATAAATTATATTTGCAAACGCAACAAAACTTGAAATTTAACTCAATATTTGACTTATTGCAGGGATAATTCATATGCATAAGTGTAATGGTGAAAATTATTCGTGTTATTTGCGCGAATCGGGTACCGTATATTTTACCTGTGTTTATTTGTTTTCATGGCTTCGGACAATTTTTTCATCTCTTTTTGATTTTCATCAATTTGCTTTTGATGAAGTTTCAATATTTTCAAAATTTCTGACAATTGGTCTTCATCCTGATCTTTAACAACCTTTGATTTAACACTTTCTTGTGAAGTGATTTCATGTGCAGAATATGATTTGCTTAGTGGTTCACTTTTATAATCTTCAGACCATTGCAACACCTTTTGTCTAAACTCACCAAATGACATAGACTTCTTTTCAAATGAGAACCGTCGTATCTCTCTTCGGAGAGATGAATCTCTAATGCCTTCAACAAACCGTTCTTTTAACATTTCATCAAAATCGGTAACAGCTTTTTCATCTTTCGCCACGATCTTATCAAGTAATTTCATTTAGGCTAACGAGTAATTTTGCAGCGACTCGCCGTGTTTTTGATCTCTTTGATAGAACTGTTGTTGCAGAGCACCGAGAGTTTCTGTACTCGCAAAAACATCTTTAATGATTTTTAAGATATTTTCTGCGGTATCTCTTTCTAGTCTTGGTCTTAATCTTATTTCATCTTTAGCTTGACCACCTAAGTTATCCATCAAAAAATCTATCCTAGCATCATTGTCATTGATGACTTTCAAATGTTGCCTAGCATCATCTAACCATTCTGCTACATCAGGGTCACTCTCGTTCACAGGTCTCCCACACAACTTTGCAATTTTTTTCTCTCTCGCAACATAAACAGTTTTATTTGGATTTGAGTCACTTTTCTGTTTCATTTCTTCATCTTTCAAACTTAAGTCATGCTCAGCTTTCTTTAACCTTCGATGGAGTGATAATACCTCATTTTCTAGCTGATCAGACTTTTCTTTTTCAAGGTCAAGTAGTTCTTTGATTTTGTTTTATTAGGCATTTTTAAAGACGGATCAACACAGCAATAAGCAATGTAAAAAGTGAGTTTACAGTTAATAATAGGTGCAATTGGTTTTTTGTTATCACCTCAGTGGGCGTTGGTTGTTGATTGGAATACGCGCACTCTGCAATGAGGATGAGATGTCCAAGGTCCTTGTATCGTTGCGTTGAGAACGGTGTTTGTAGATCTTGATATCAGTTGATCTTAAGTCTATGATGATCATCAGAATTGTCACCACAATAACACTGTTTTCAGCCAAGGTTGCCATAGCCACAACGTCTGTTACGTTAAATCACAACGTTGAACGTCTTCACAGAGTATGGACCTAAAACCGTAACTCATTGCCAATTGAAAAATCCTGTCCACGACGCCATTTTGTAATAGATAAGATTGTTTTCTATTGTTCAAGTTCTTTATTTCAATTAAATATTAAATTTATTGGCAATAATCTACTGTATAAACAAAATAACTAATATTACAAACAGGCACACAAAGAAACACAAATAATTTATAATACACAATTTGCATTTAATTCAAAATATGACATATTAACGAACCTCCAATATATGGCGGCGGTGCCACACCCAGTCAATAAGTAGTAGACTACGCACTTGCATAAGGTATGAAGTAAATAATGCAAGGTACCACTCACACAAGTTTTACACCTGGGGCCCGTTTCTCAAAAAGGCCTAAATTTGGGCTTAAGTTAGTCCGACTAACGAAGTTACGCCAATATTTAGTCGGGTCTAAGTTGCGTTTCTGAAAGAGGTGTAAGTTAGGGTTTAAATGTCGAAGAACTTAGACATCTCCGCTGAGTACTAAGCATGCGCATATCGTATTTTTGTTTAGCTTTGAGGCTATGATTATATGTGGTAGATCAATTTTCCAATTCTTAGTACATGTACTAAAAAGTACACGTTATGCATATATATATACCACTGAATGTAAACCACAGATTGTGCATAGTTCAAGTTGTTCATAACAGTTTACATTAAAGACAGTAGATACAATGCCTATGCGCTTTTTAACATATGTAATTTTTGAGAAAATACAGATGATATGGACGAAACAGATAGTAAAAGTTTGCAAAAACCAAATATATGACAATTAAATGTATTGCAGACGATATAGGAGCAAAATTGTGCATAATTGAACGAAAAAATGCATAGAAATTAATTCCAATATTCGTGGAAAAATGAAAATATTTATAAAATGCAGGTGCAGTGCAAAGCAGAAATGCCTGCATACGTCTGCAGAATGATAAGTCCTACTTCATAGATATTTATACACTTTCAGATGCTGAGATAAGGCTTGATAATATTTTATCATATCACTGAATTATTTATAGAAAATAACATGACATTAACATAACTATGATTTAAATAGCAACCTTAGGACTGAAATCGAAAAGTTCTACTGCATAAATAACATGTACATGAACCTTGTCCATGTCTACAGAAGGAAGAAAAGTTCCATCCTCTGTTCCAATACTGTGAGAATTTAGACTATGACATGGACACGATTCTTGGTTTTCAGCTATTCGAATGATAAAAGTTTTGAAAAATATTGTCTATAATTAACAACACAGGAATTATCAACATCATAGGCCGGGGTCTCCCCAAATCTCTTTCCTGTTTTTGGTCTAATAATTTGATTGTTTTGTTTGTTTGTTTTTGTATAAGTATTGCAAGTAATATATATCTTAATGAAAATATAGATATAAAAACAATAAGCTAAGAACCCCCTCCCTATTTGAAGATAGTTTTATGAATGAAAAGTTTCTAAAAGTTTAATTGAAAAGGCATCTAAAAAATCTCAAATCCCCCTCCGGATAAGGTATTTAGGGTCTTTGCGGTTTTAACAAGTACATTTGAGTCTTACCTTTTTTCCTATCTGCTTTGGGTTATTTTGGGGTATATAAGTTTATATAATAAGTATGGCAAGCTAGTTAAATTTTAAATAATGTACATTGTTGTTAAACATCTAAAACAGCGTCTTTTGCCTTGCAAGTCGACAACTGATAGTAAACCATACATATTTTAAAAGAATTACAATTTTAAATATAAACGCAATTGATTGCTAGTAATTAATCTTAGAATTAATAAGATTAATGAATTTGATTTCCGAAAGTACGTGAAATTTTACGAATCTTTAAGAATCTTAACAAACGCTTGTCAATATAATTGACACAAACTCTGCATTCTAAAACATATTTTTAACAAATTAAAATGGATTGTACCTAAATGCGAGTTCATTTACATGTACATTAAGAATAACATGTAGCTTTCATACAGTTTTGTAAAAATTCTTGGAGTAAAAAAAAAATGAGAATACATTCGTATTGTGAATATAATAAAAAAATGTAGGTAATGAATATACAATCACACACAAGCACAAATTACAACTATAAACGTTTTGAGTTGCTCCTATTTGAATAAGTTTTTTATCAATACACTGTATTTTGATATCAGTTTTGTTTCACAGGTTCAAATTTGAATAGAAACATTATACATACATTGGCATCAGACTTCGTCTACAATATACATGTGGTACTTCTTCAAATGATGTGAAGAGAAATATAGGCTTAGTTGAACAATGTTAATTAGAGGTTTTTAAATTAAAATTTAAAGTTTATGCTTACTGAGTATTGATTAAAAAATCAATTATAAAAGATAACAACTAAACACAAGCTTTGGTCATGGCTTATTTATTAATTAGCAATAAGTTTAACAACCGACCTGTCACCCACTTGATTAACAGGTATATGGCTGCACAATAAATCAATGAATCAATCAAAATCAATAGTTCAACAATCAAGTTATTCAATCAATCAATAATCAATAAATCAATAATCAAAGTTCAATCAATCAATCAATGTTCAAATATGAAAGTCAATATCAATATGGCTTTGCTTTAAGCGGGTTGCTGGCTAGGTTAGGTGGACCCTGGGAACAGTTGACCACCTATTCCTAAGCTTTGAGCAGGCCCTGGGAACAGTTGCCTACATCAAAGACTTAAGAAACCTTGCCATGGTGCAATTTCCGCCATACAAACAGCTTTACTAAAGGTGTTTGTCCGCCAGACAATTTGCAACCGCAAACCCATCGAGAGAGGGGAATGTGTTCAGGGCAGTTGGGGGCAAGTTTAAGGTTAAGCCATGACCAGGTTATTAGGGATTAGGTAAAGGGAAAGGGTAGGGGGTTGGGATAAGGTTGTGTTTGTGACAAGGATAAGCTAATACATATGATCAGGATATACTGATGAATGGGTTCGTGAGAACAGATAAAGTGCACCCTGCAATGTGTCAAGGAAAACATTATTGCCCAATTCGGATAAATGTACTCCGTATAAGCTAAACATTTGGTTGTTATATTTATTTAATTCGAGGTGCTTAATATAAGCCCCTCCCAAGTTCAAAACATGAGTTGCAATTGCATTGTTAAGACGAATTCTGGACTTTTCTGCTGCAATAGTACTAGATATATAACGCCAACATGACCGTGGCAAAATTTCGGACCAAACCAACAAAGTGTTAGGCAAAATTGTAGCTAGTTCAGATATAGTTTCAAACATTTTTAGTCGAAGGTCCAATACAGGTAATGCGCAAATACTGTTGCCTCCGCAATGTATCACTAACATGTCAGGAGGAGTAGTGTAACATAGCCGGGTAGAAATGCATGTACAAACGTCCCCCAACATCATACCAGGTCTGCTTATCCAGCGTACCTCAGCCCCAATCAAGTCGTGAAGGCCCATTGAATTGCCTCCAGTGCGCGTTTGGCTGTGTATTTTAGCTTTGGAAGTAATTGATAATCCGACTATCCATATGTGTGGCGCTTGACCTGAAATTCTTGTTATATGTTAGAATTGGTGTTAAAATGATGCAATAATAGAGAATTTAAGACTATAGCCTTATGTATTTCTTGTAACACATTGACGTCCAACGCCCCTTAAACTGAATTTGGTGTTCTGGGATACCTTTAATGAAAGCTGCCATGGCAGCGCCTATGCGAAAAGAGTGGGATTTAAAGGCTGCGTGAGGGATCTTAAGATGCTGTAAAGTCTTGATAAGGACTGTGGAAAATTGGTATGATGTAAGGGGTTTATTATCAAAATGGCAAAGTAGTGGGCCTTCAACAGGTGGTCTTACAGAGAGAAATTTTGTCAGAGCTTGTTGTAATATTAAAGATTCGTGATCAATAGGTATAACTATGGTGGTTCCCGTGCCAGTTTGATCTGATTTTGAAAACTGCAGGAATAATCGTATGGTTTGAGATGTAATTGAAACTGCGTTGGCTTGCAGAATTCTACTAGGGGATGTACCCGTTGTGACTGTTAATTCACCAACACGCAAGAAGCCAAAATAAGCTAAAAGGTAAGCAGAAGTGAAGAGAATTGACTCGTAAGTGGGTAGGTATGTGTGTGGTAGGGCCTGAATTATTGCATGAAGAAGAGGTAATGTGATAGGTCTTCGAATGTCGAGAGAAGGGATTTTCCTGGAAAGGCCAATCAGGAGCTTTTGAATTATGAAGGATTTAGTAGTGTCCGGGAAGTTGTTAATTTTTTGATGGAACGCTATTGCGGACATGAACGTTTTGATGGTAGAGGAAGTAATTTTGAAGCAGACATATAAGCTATGAAATTAATCAAATGGTCCAAAGAGGGGGGGGGGATTGGTGTGTGGTAAATGGTAAGAATCACGAAACTGGGAAAAGGCAGTCATGCCTTTGGTATAAGTGAACTGAGTATTTGTTGAAATCGATGCCGACAGTAGTGTTTGGACCTATTCTACAAAAGGCTCCAGAACTCGGATGGGATTGGTTGCGGGTTGGGTGATGCTGCTGGTGCCAGCTGACGAAAGCGGTGCCACTGAAATCGTGAAATAGAATCAGTTATTTCATTAAGTTTGCCCGCTATATGTTGAGCCTTAATTTGAAGGTTTAAATGTAAGCATTTTAGGACCAATGGCCTAATGAGGGACATGACGCGTTGAGACTTTGATGATTTAGAGTTGATAATGGATACCAAGGCCATGTTATCTGTGTGAAGCAAGAGTTTGGAATTTGACAACTGACAGCCCCAAATATAAATGCCCATTACAATTGGAATTAATTCTAAGTAGGATATATCTTGCCTAGTGTCTGAGTCCCAATGTTCGGGCCATGAGATGTGAGCCCATTCCCCATGGAAATAAACACCACCACCTGTTAATTTAGCGCTATCTATGAAAAATTTCAGATCCGTGTCCAGAGACCACGACTGATCAGGGAAGGGGCAGGTTCCATTAAAGGAGTGAATGAACTTGAGCAGAATGAGTGCATCTTGTCGCATTCCTGAGGTGACTCTAATCATGTGGTGAGGTCTGTAAGCGCTAGACATAGCACCATAGAACCTTCTGATAAATGCCCGAGCTGCTGGTAATGCCCTGCCACAAAATGCTAATAACCCGCAGAGTGATTGTAACTGTTGTAGAGTGATTTTTTACGATTGCAGAGGTCCCTAAGTTGGTCATTGAGGGATGTGACTTTATCATGTGGGATAAAAAGTGTTTGAGATACTGTATTAATCCCAAACCCTAAATAAGTTATGTTAGTTGTGGGACCTTCAGTTTTGTCAGCCGCGATCGGCACACCCAAATCTTTGCAAATGTGACTGAATTGCTGCATCAATCTATCGCACTCGTTTGACGCATTTGGACCGACAAACAGAAAGTCATCAAGGTAGTAACAAATGTTACTGGACTTTGTAGTATGGCTTAATGCCCAATGTAAGAATTTTGAGAATTTTTCAAATAACGCGCATGACAGTGCACACCCGAAAGGAAGGCATTTATCAAATTAATAGCAATCTTGGAACTTGATACCAAGTAAGCAGAAATCACTGGGATGGATAGGAAGAAGCCGAAAGGCGGACTTTAGGTCCATCTTACCGATCAGGCAAGCTGGACCTTGCGTCTGTACAAGAGTAACTGCTTCGTCAAAAGAAGAGTACTTAACTGAACAATATTTGGGGTCAATGAAGTCATTAATACTGTTACCTTCCAGAGCAGACAAATGAGTAATTAACCTCCAGCCACTCGATTTTTTGGGAACAATGCCAATTGGAGAAATGCGCAAGTTTGAAAAGGGTCTGACAGGATAAGGACCAGCCATTCTACCTAGCTTAATTTCTTGATCTAATATATTTCTAATTTGATCAGGGTGTTGCTGAGCGGATTTTAACTTTTTTGATTCAGTGAGGGTTCTAGGGCCTGCGAAGTTGAGTTTAAAACCCTTTGAAAAACCTTGTAATAGAAACTGCTTGTCCTCTTGAATGTACATATGTAACTGCTCAAATATTATTGGGGTAGCTCCTAGTTGCCATTTGTCTATATTGTCTTGGACCTGACATATGTGGTTGGGCGTGACGAGGTCTGGTGAAGTTGAAGCGGGGGGATGATGGGCCAGAGATTCTAAATTGTGCGGAGCCTGGGCTCCGAAAGGGCTGATTGTAGGCGGGTGATGCGTTGCTGTGAGCTTCTGGCCTTTGTCGAGCACAGTGAACTTGGGGGTGTGCACCGGAGCAATACATGCATAGGTGAGAGTATAAGCAGGACTGGCGAGAACAATAGCCCTTAAAGTTGTAATCGTAGCACTTGTGTGAAGCTGTGGGGTTGTTTGTTGTTGAAGCCATGTAGATAAGCCAAAGCTCTGAGTCGATTGCTGACCAGCTAATTGATGGATCAATAGACTTGCGAAGTCTAAATTGTTTATCATAATCAAGCCAGCCTTGACTGTTAGGGTTGCGGGAAGCCCCTGTGCGAATGGTGTCAATATATTTCAGCAAATGGGGAGCTTGGTCAATGTGGCCAGAGATGTAGATGCCGGCGAACACGAGCATTGCGTCAGTCCACCTCTCGATGGAAGTTAGTTTGCGTGCTTTTGGTGCATTGGAAACAATGGCCAGCTGGCCGTCTTTAACTGTAAGTTTATGGTGGTCAGCAGCAGAGGAGTCTGAGCCTGATTGCAACATGATGGCTAAGTCAATGTATTCCCCCTTAAGTATCTTTTGTTTAATTGGTTGCGATACAGGATTCCCAAGAGAGGACCCTACGCTAACAAGTGGTTGGGGTGAAAATTGCATGCTCGCAGTACCTAATATATGCAGGCGTTGTATGTCTTGAGTATCGGAGATTAGCGTCGGAATCGGTGCTGCAGTAGATACAACTTCTGTCTGTAGGGTTCCACAGGGAAAAGACATGGGTGCTGCAATTTCCTGATGTTGTGGTCCGGCAGTGGGGGGAGTAGGTACCGTGGTTGGAGCTGAATTAAGAGGTTCCGCCTCTTTGCGAGCCGGTCTGCGTGTCCTAGAAGTGGGTGGCCTTGCTGGGGTATTTTTTTATTTGACTTTTGGCATAGTTCTACAATGTTGTATAACAATTTAAGCGAATTGTTACAATTTAGTTATATTAATAATGTAGCAATACTAACAGTGTACTGCTATTTATTTGGCATAGCTTTACAATGTTGTATAACACTGATAAGCCAAATATACCAATGTAATGTTGCGACGATATGTATAATTATATAAGTATAATGATTACATGATTTAAGTTTTATGATAATAAAGTAAGTAACATATGTATAATAATAATTGAGGTTATAAATGATGTGTTGTCAAAATAATGGAACTTTTCACAAAGTGTATTTCATTTCAATGTCAAAGATTTTGAATTCCTGTTGAAATTCTGCTATAACATCAGCCTTTGCAATATTCAGAAGGATTACATCCAAATCACCATCATTCATATCGTAAGTAGATGTTTTTTTCATAGCTGAAAGTCTTGAAAAAAAGAAGATATCTGACCAACTGCCAAATATTGGTTTGGGTTGAATCATTTTTCCCCGAGTTCATTCTTGGCCACTCTCATATTCTGAGAAACTATAAATACCCGGGTGCACCTTTGTTCCACCATTCTCTCCATGTTGGAAGATGGCAGTCAAATAGGATCATCCGAAAATCGAGCATTTTTTCTGTCTTTTTTCAAGGCCCACCCCATGTCAGACTGCACATAACTTTGATCTGTGACTTCCTCTCCAGTACTAGAAGCGTGTTTCAGGGTATCCTTTGAAATGAAGAACATGCATTCCGCCATCTCATCTTGATATCATCATAAGTGGACATTGCTTGAAGTTTATAAGTATGGTTGCCAAGGAAACAATGGTTTTGCATATCCCCATATCTAGTAAAGGTCTGAGTACATCCTTCTTCAGGATACGGAAAGCAATGATCAACTGCAGAATTCACATCATTCCTACTATCTGTGGGTTTCCGAATGTTCCCTTCTGCTCCATGACTCGGAACAAAACCTGATTTTATTTCTAAATCTGCAATATCCTGTAATCAGAAACAGTTATTGATTATTTATTGAAAAAAAGCATCTTACGTGATATCCATGTTAACAATTTCTGTACTTGCTTCTCATTCAAACTTACATTGTTTTCATGTTCAATGGGGAATTCTTTGCCCCTTCCAATGTTGTAGGCTCGCCAAGTTGTTATAAGTCCTTGACCAAACTTCACATTTGATATTCTAGTGATGCCTTTTATTGGACACTTGGCTGTAGGAGAGGGTTTTTCAAGGAGTTCAACATGTGAAGCTTGGTATCCAGTCGTTCCTCCATGCAAGTCTATAGCTGATTTCATGTCAGCTGCAGTGATGATGTTATGGCCTGATGCTGCTTCTTTACTCAACTTCCCTCTCATTAGGGCAATCTTGGCATCACAATACGATTTCCCACTTTGGGCCTCGCTGTAGTCATAGCTTGATATGGAAATACCTGAAATAGATTACATGTGCTCTCTTCAACATCATGAATACTCCCTTTTTAATGGCATTAGTAATGACCACATTTTGCATGAAAAGTATTATATTTAAAAAATTCATGACTCTGAAGTTAGTTATAAAATTTATTTTACTCTATAGACAGAATTGGTATATCTGATTCAACTGATGCTTAGCATTCCTTTGATTTGATTATACCCTGAAACCTAAAAACCTAGGACAACCGTTATGCTTTTGCTTTCAGCAATTTGTTTGCCAATATAAATTTTAACTTATAAAAAGCAAAATCCTTACCAGTACGCCTACTGATGCCTGGAATGGCAAGCCATAAGTTGCCGCAGTGGTAGCAACCAGCATTATCACTTCTCAGGAATGCCCTAGTAGTTTTTGGAAGTTGAATTTTGATGTGATGAAGTGTGTCCTCGAGGAGACATTCAACTGCTAACCAGTCCTGTCGCACTCCATCCATCACATGTGCAAATGTTCTATGCTAAAAAAAATCTTTATTACTGAGTTTAAACCAGTATAATATCAGAAGTTGACTTAATTTAAAATTGCGAGTTATTCTGTTTGGGATAATTTTTACTCAATGAGTTGCTTTATGTATCTCATCATTGGATATTATTTATGAAAGCATGTGTTAAAATTAAACTTGTGTATCTTACAATGAAGACACAGAGTAAAGCATATCAGTACACTAAGTGTTTGACAAGCCTCTTCGTTATGAAGTAAAATATTTGAAAAGGACAGAAAGATGCATGCCATTGGACAGACAGAAACATTGACCACCAACAGATACATAATGACCATATCATTTTAAGCACTGGAGCTGTCTTACCTTTAGATTTGAGTCTTCATCCTTGTAAATGCACACAGACACGTGCCAAGTTATGCCCTTCTGGCCATACCAGTCGCTCTGTTTTTCTCTGAATGTAATCGGTAAGAATTTCATGGCCCAGTCCATAATGAGAAGAATATCACCATGCTGGAGATCTTTCAGTGTTTGGGTTCTTGCCTTGTCTTGATTGATAGTTCTTACAATATGGCTTTTCCACTCAAGAATCTTAGTTTCTGCTGCTTCAATGTCCAGCAACAATTCTTCTCTGGTGTTTGGAGAAAGATCTGATGAAATCAATCAGTAAATTAATTTAAAACCAATACTCAATAAATATTTGTACATAAGAATAGTTTTGATAAACATTCAGATTGAATGTTTCACTTTAAAATATATCAAATTCATCGAAAATCAAAATGGGATTAAACATGAATTGACATGAAACACATCAACTATATATGCAATAGAGAATTATCTGCAAGTTTGTCCAATATTTCTTTCAAATTCAAAATTGCTGTTGGGAGTAATTGACAGCGGTCACAAGCAACATCATGTTGATGGTCAATACAGGTTTGCTGAAACTGATTATCAAGTGGATCACTCAAAGCATAGTTTATGCAATGATCACCGCAGTGGTCAGTCTGCAAAAAAATAAGAATAATTGATTTTAATTGCATTCATAAAAGAGTGTCAATAAAAACATCAAAATATACAGTTTTAATATACCTGTATATTTTAGGCAGAAACAAGCCAGTTCAAGAAATGTTGACATTTTTATTCTCAAATATACGAAATATCCACATATCTTCCTTAAAAACGACAGTGATATTAAAACCATTTGAGATATATTATTTTTAAAATACCTGTTTTATGTGCATTTTAAAATCTGTCTTACTGGCTACAAGAGATTCCTTACACTCTTTTAATTCCATTAGCAATAAGCCATCTGTTGCATACTTTTCCACCTCTGAAATACAGTGTTCATAAATATTTATATTGTTTTACATGTATAATAAAATCAACAAACTTTTCCAATCCTTTAATAATTGCAAAAGCATACATGATTTATTTGAAATTTAATTATTATAATAAAATGATCAAATTTTCGTTAAAGGTTAATCAGCTTGTAAATGTTATGTTATAGAGCTAGATAGTTTTTACAAATGACAATATCCATTCTAAATTGTATATACAGGTAAATATCGGTATCTCGAACATGGGATATCTCGAATACCCCGCTTATGTCGAAGTCTTCCGACGGTCCCGGCCGTTTTCTCTATATAAATGATTTAAAAAACTCCTGATATCTCGAATACGGTAATCTCGAATACCCCGCTTATGTCGAAGTGTTTGAAAAGGCCGAAGCCCTAATTTTACCTGGTTTATCTCGAAGTGGAGCCATTTTCCCGGTCAGTTGAACATAATTGTTGTTATTACTTCACACATTTCTGCCCGCGGCAATTTTCACACCTTTCAAAACTAGCGGTATTTCAAACTGCACGATGTAAGTTAATTAGGATGGTAGCTTGGGTGTTTTTACATTAAGTACCTTTTTATAGAATTCAAATCAAAACACACAGCCACGATTACCGATAATGTGTTTAATAAAACAAACTGTGTCAAAGAATCGATCTAGCATTGATAACTGCCAATTTTATAAAAACGATTAATTACGGAATCGAGTTTATTGGGGTTTTTTTCATGTACGTTCCAATAAAAATGAAGCATGACTGGAATACGAAGATTGAAAAGAAAACGTATTTAAATTTAACAGAACCAGTCCATGTTTTGAACACGCAGGGTGTAGAGTGACTTCCGGTTCATCGTACACGGGTTGTTTCCAATATGAGTACTAAAGCTGTGAGCGTAATGAGTTTATATAAGATACGTTAATTCACAAACAAAAATGAAATAAAAATATGTGAATTCTAATTCTAATTCTTGATTATTGGTGTTTTTTTTTTAATATTTTCAAATCCGTATTTTTCGTTTCCTATGTGATAAATTTCAAACGTTACATTGCAAGTGCTTCTTCCAAGCTCTGAACGTCGATAGTGAAGAGGATGTGAAGTCGTATTATTTACGGAATAGTGATTTTATAATTTGATTGCTTTTACAAATATTGATTATATTTCACAAAAAAAAAACCCACACAAACAAAAAATATTTAATCAAATGGTTGATTATTCGTTTATGAGTAATAGAAAAGTTCAGTATATACCGGTACTAATACACGTGTTGATATAAGAACATCACGGAATTAGAATTGGAAAGCCACTTCGGATATCTCGAACCCCCGGATATCTCGAAGTTTTGTTGAGGTCCCCCCAAGTTCGAGATACCGATATTTAACTGTACATGTATAATGTGCTGTTGACAGAAGTGTGCACGGGTTTAGACAACACATATCTTGAGTGTTCAAATTCAGTTTTGCATCTTGAAAACAATACTTATAATATGTACACATATAAAACTTAAAAACTTGCAACTGTTGATAAAAGCACATCATAGGAATTTCCCCCATCTGCTGCTGTGTTGTCAAGGCCTTTTAGGTTTGTACGCCTTGAAGCAGGACATACACGCAGGATATGGTAAAGTGTGGATCTAGAAAGAGGAATAAACTCTGTCTCTTCACAATATGCCAGGTAGATTTTGACCAGGGTTGAGTGCCAAACTGTTCTAACCACTTCTGGAATGGATATGACACTGCCATCTTCTAGTCTCATCTCTTTAGTACCAATAAAGGAAACCTGTGAAACATTCATATAAATCAATTTCTAAAGTGCATGAATAGGTACAGGTATATAGCCCACATACTGGCGCATAGCTTGACTGTTGAAATTCAAGTTAAGAATTCTATGCTCAATATAACTATTGAAATTGAAAGTTAATATTTTTATAGTTTCATGGACAAAGTTATACAATTGAAAAGAATATTTTGGTTTGCTACTGGTAATGCGGACCAACAGCAACTAATTAAGGTCACTCTAGGATACAGTGCAAACAGCTAATACTGCACTACAAATTAAAATCCAAATAAATACCTGATAAAATGCTGGATTAAAGATGAAATCCAGTGCATGGTCTAATTTTATAATGTCCATTTTTCTGTGAAACACTGGTTTCTGGTTTGGAACCTCAGTACCTTTAAAAATGGATTACTTTAGCAACAAAGCTAATTTTAAAAATGTATGTTATAATACATGTACCAGCCTGGTAAAATGAAGTATTCAAGAAAAGCCTAATTAATGCATGATCTATCTTCACAATATCTATTTAGTACAAATGTAGTACATGTACATGTTTTCAAATTATTTTTTTATTTATAAAATTAAGTGCAAAACTGTAAAGGTTTAGTGATATTTACTGTTCATATGACATACTGTCTAACCTATAATTATTCTGTGCTGCTCTTTTAATTAAAATCCTAATTTCAATTTGATACATTATTTATCGTATTAAGAGAAAACCTACCTTCTTTTTGATCTAAAGCATGTTTGCATGCTTCATTTATGGCATAAACCGAGAGTTGAGGGATGAGCTCTTGTAGTTCCTTCTTAGTGTGAGACAATGAAATCAAAGAAAGAAGCTGTTTCTTAATGTCTTTATCTCTGCTCTCCATGTACAGATTGACCACAGATCTTTCTAGATCACACGAAATTGTTTTGAGATCTGAAGGTTCCTGGATTAACTTAAACAGTTTTTTTCCCTGACCAGGGGCTATACCTAAGAAAATAAATCATAGCATGTGATTTATTACATACACAGGGCGAAAAACAATCTTTAAGCAAGTCCTTAAAGGTGACTTAAAGGTGGCGTAAAGGTGGCTTAAAGGATATACAATCTTTAAGCCACCTTTAAGTCACCTTTAAGCTGAGCTTATAGGTCCTTAATGTCCAAACTTCTTTAAGTCACCTTTAAGCCATCTTTAAGCCACCTTTAAGCATCTTTAAGTGGCATTTACGCTCCCTTTAAGTTGTCTTTACACCATCTTTAAGTTCCCTTTAGGTCAGGTTTGATCAAGCTGAACAGATTCATCTTGAAAACATATATTAAATGCAAAAGCTCTTTTATAGGGATGGGAGGGGGTGATCCGAGTGATGATATAATTTCCAAGGAAGGGAGGGGGGTGTTCCTGGCGGTTTTAATTGTCGCTCCATTAAACACAGAGCGCTATCATCAACACCGTTTCAAAATTATTGTAGGGGTGAGCGCAGTCTCTGTATCTAAATCTGCGCATGAAATTACTAATATGAATGTATGTTTGTTTCCTATTATAAATTAATCGGTGAAATCTCTCTCTCTCTCTCTCTCTCTCTCTCTCTCTCTCTCTCTCTCTCTCTCTCTCTCTCTCTCTCTTAGTTCATCCGGTTATTAAACATAATAAAAAAATGAACCAATAATGCATGATTTAATTTAATCGGTTTAAGATATGTTTTTCTTTTTTCCAATTTTAATTATTTCTAGGTCTAATTCTAGATATGCTAGATACATGTTAAAGATGAAAAGACTCTCAACTGCCTTGGTTATATCGGGCGGGATATTACCGCTTTGTTTGTCTAGACATAGTTTTGTTCGTTTGTGTATATCTAATTAGAGTCTATTGTTTGTCCAAGTTAAGAAAACCCCTGGAACTAACACAGAATATACAAGATATACACAACAGGTGTGTCGTGTGCCCAGGTGCACGTCAGGGTTTCTAAAGGCGTTGAAATCTTAGTATGTATGTGTATACAATAAGTCTAGTGAATGGAAGTTTATTTACATTTGTAGTTCATTTTCAAAGTATTATTTCCTAGCTGTGGGTTTTAAAAATGTTACGTCTACAAATTAAAGATACATGTATGTAAGAGTAAAATCTAGAGGCTAATTGATTACTGTACCGGTGTTTAATGGGGTTTAATTATTTAAATATATGCATAAGGGTAAATATGTCACATACCCGGCCTGGTACATCATACAATTGTATGTACAAGTATATGCATACATCATTTGCAATTGCCACATGCAGTAAATACCTCACCGGTAATTGGTAATATTGTTTGTTATAGAATTGATAGTTTAAAAATCATGTATACAATTTAACATTTAAACATATATCATTTCATTTGTTATTCTAGATCTGTTGTAAATGTATAATAATCAATATTATTAAAATTATACATGCTGGAACGGCGCCGTGATCATTAAAACCGGGAAATTGCGTAGAACTAATACCCTAGCTAATAGTTTCAATGCATTTAATAAAAGAAATAGTTTCATCTTCTTCCTTGCATTGAATTTCATTTAGCTATTAATTAGATGAACATAGCCTATATCTACTTGGTTTAAATTTATTAACTAAGTACTAGTAAGCCTAACGGTTTCCATGTAGGTATAATATATTTTTTTCACTGAAGACCAAGTTTCGTATTTCATTCTTAATACATGCATGCATTTAATTTATAAATTAGATATAATTGATTGTTACAAACTGAATGTAAGTCAAAATCTTTTCAAGTAAAAAATACACACTCGATACATTGATTCAATAGCCACTAATTTATAGGATATAAAAACCTCCTAAAATAGATAAGTTGCCGTGGCGTAGAGGGAGTGAGGTGATGCTGGTAAACGAAGGGTCCCGGGTTCATTCCTCGTCTTGGGCGTTTTGAATTTTTTTTTTCATTTTATTTTCTAGAACAAAAACTGTTTGTAATACCTTTTCTATCATAAAGTTTATATATTTTGTTGGTAAATTAAGCACAATATTGAATTAAAAGATTTTTTAATGGCTTAAAAGTGGCTTAAAGGTGGCTTAAAGGTAGCTTAAAGGTGGCTTAAAGAAGTTTGGACATTAAGGACCTATAAGTTGTCCTTAAAGGTAGCTTAAAGGTGGCTTAAAGATAGTCTTTAAGCTGCCTTTAAGCCATCTTTACGCTTTCTTTAAGCCACCTTTAAGCAACACATATAGCTTAAAGGTGGCTTAAAGATTGTCTTTAAGCTACCTTTAAGCACCTTTAAGTTATCTTTAAGGAGAACTTAAGATAGTCATTCATCCTGTGATAACTGCTTACCAGAACATGAAATTTTGTTTGACGAATATATTTCTGAAAATATTGAGTAATACAATGTAGCCATATTTTATATTAGTTCTTGCTCAAGACTTCTCCCAGAAAAATTGGGTAAGCTTGTACATGTACTTGTACCGTAGGTAAAACAAAAAAAAATTACATTTTCACACAAGTTCATTAAATGTAATGGTGAAACCATATACTACCCAAAACAGACCCATTTTATTTAAGCTGATTTTTCAAATAATTTACTAGCTGGTTCGGCTAATTAAATTAATTCATTCATTTGATTGCACAGACACGTTTATTTTCCAAACACTTAAACATTTAAGTCAGTCAGTATTAAAAAATAATTAAATTACAAAAGTGGCCTTGTATTACTCTTCATTAAAGGGGCAAGAAAATTTATAAAGAAAAAATTATCCTTAATTTATATTAACTAGCAATGCTAAACTAGAGGTAAGTGTACTGTGAGCAAGCTCACAAATGATAACCCCAGCCCCTAAAAAAATATCTTTATATAATATTTTTTACAGCATAAGTAGAAGAAAAACTTCATGAACTCTCTTAAAGGTACTGTTAAATTAACATTCTGAAACAATATAGAAATTAATTCTGCAAAATAAACTTTAAATAAAAAAGCCAAATGACAACATATACCTTCTAGGATTAGATTTGTAGCTTCTTCTGCTTTCCTTTTCAAGGTGCGAATGGTGTTGGGCATTAGGATATCTAAATTCCTTCTAACCTGAAATTTCAGCGGACTGAAACTGCCCCTACTTATAGAACTTAAGACCTTGTTTATATCATTAAGCGAATTTTCCAAATTTTCTTCGCTCCATGAGGAAACTTGGGACAGAGGCTGAGAACTCAGTACCTGTGATTATGATAGATAAGACTAAAATAATTGTTGTATAATTGCTCTACATGGCTAGTGCAAGTTGTCTATTTGTTCTACTTTTTAAACTGGGTAAAATTAGATAATTGTTTACAAGTGAATATATCTTAATTTTACTTTCAATTCTGCCAAGCATTTACACACTAACATACTTATATATACACACAATTAGTGATGTTATATCACCTTGAGATTGATTAATTTAGTACATCAAAATTAATCAAATGTCATTAAGAATGTTTGGAATCATCTGCAAAAGA
The DNA here is from genome assembly GCA_020458035.1 of Magallana ariakensis. NCBI lineage: Eukaryota > Metazoa > Mollusca > Bivalvia > Ostreida > Ostreidae > Magallana > Magallana ariakensis. Next base: position 47,260,377 of record CM035819.1, on the reverse strand, counting down.
TTAATAATGTATTTATATGAACTTACAGATTCTTCTTCTGAATATTCCTGCAAGTCTGCTGGTACATTTCCTTCTGCCTAAAACAGAAAAAAAGATAAACAGTTGCATATTTTTTCGGAACATTACCTGTAGTTAAATGTTTTTGTAATTGAAAGTTCAGCTCAGATTCTCATATTTTACTTGTTTAACTTCACGAAATATTTAAACAATAACCATAGAAGTTGAAAATGTAAATATTAAATGTATGCTTTATCAAAATAAGTATATTATTCTAAACTCAAAAAGAATACCTGTCTCTGATCATGAACAATCCTTGAATAAACCTGATCTTTGGAATTGTTTGCCTCGATTATCATACTACATGTACTTGATTGCCGATGAATCTTTTAAAAAAAAGTATCATTACAAATTTGCTTAAAATTATAATAACTAAAATATTGTGTCTCTGAGATAAAAAAGACTATTGTATTAATTGTGTATTAATAAATTAAACCAATAGAATTTACCAGATTTGAGGGGTCGACGTCAGGTTTTACTTCCACATTGAAAGTTGGAAATGAGGTTTCATGATTGCAACAAAACTGAAATAAAAATTACCATCATTAATAAATAAATGTGTAAATGCAAGGAAAATTTCAATAACAAGAGATGTTTGTGAAACACTTATGCCCCCCTCCCTTTGAATATCTGCGAAGAAAATGAACGGAAACTGCATATAATTGGAATTTTTCTACGTTCAAGGGGCATAACTCTGTCAAAAATTGCTCGATCGTACCCGCAATCGAACTTGACCTAATTATTATTATTGACTCTTTATACCAAATTTCATTTCAATATGTGCAACCTCTGCGTAGAAAATGAACAGAAACTGTTGAACTGTTGGTGGACCGACCGACAGCAGCAAAGCAATATGCCATCCCTTATTTGAAGGGGGCATAAAAATTGGATGTCATATATTATAGGGAGATGATCACTGTAAGTTATTTTCTCTACATGTTTATAATCATTACACAAAAATGAATATTTTTACTGGTTGTAGCCATCAATTAACTCTCACCTTAATGTAGATAAATGAGTTTGTTTCATTTGAATGAATCACTTAAATTAGTTCCAAATATTTATAATATGGTAAATGAAATATACACTTTGATATCATGTTTTAAAATCACTTACCTCAATATTTAGCATATTTGAGACCTTCATTGCCTCGTACATATCTCCCCTGCACTTGCGACAAATACCTGTTATATGATGCAAGGTCATGTTTAATGAAAGAACAAAACGATCTAATTATTAATAATTAAACAATCAATTAATTATTGCATGCATGCAAGTTAATAATTATACACTGTGTTTTTTATAGAAACCAAATTAAGTGGTGATGGTTTATCTCTGGTACAATAGTATATTAACTCTACAATGATATTCCACATGCAAGGAATGTACATGTACAAAATTAACATTCAATAGAGTATACTATATACTAAGGCTTTCCTTTGAATTGTATTAAAAATTTAAGATATAGATCTAAATGTAACGATATTTTTACATTGTATATAGTATCTCCAAACATTTCAAAATATGACTTAAGATGTTACTTGCCTGATCCAAAAGGTACGAGGACACCTTTGTTGGCAAGTAAAAAATATGACGTTGAAGGCGAGATGGACCTCTCTGGTTTTGCCTTTCCGGTGTGATTTGGGTACGCGCACGTGCTTCCCCGTCGCCACATGACTCCTAACTGTGCACGCAGCTTTTGGGCATATAGTACAATGTACCATGGACTTCCAAGAAAATATGCCCACTCGGAAACATAACAAATGCCCCTCAGTTGGAATATGAGAGTTACTTAAGTTCAAATGGTTCAAATGATTTGATATATTTTTTAAACATTTAGAAATTGGAACAAGATTGCACTCTGATGGAAAAAATTTAGAAGGTCCACACACATGGCTGTAAAAAGGCGTAAAACTGCAAATTTGATCTGTATGAAAAGTGTTGTCTGCTTCCATTGTTTACTGAATACACCAAAATTAATTTCCTTTACTGAAGAGTTCTACTTAAGGGAGGTAATAAAACTATAGATGTATACTCACTTTAAATGCCTCCCAATTTTTACAGAACAGAAAACCCATGTAAATTGTGAATAAATAAGAAAGCATATGATTAATACTTTTTATAAACACAATTGAAACTAACCAACATCCTTGATGCAAATTGGTTTACCTCAAGACAGTTCACTTAGTTAACACTGTACTCTATGGAGTCATTTGGTAAATAGGGCAAAATTAAAAATGCGCTTGTATTGTAATTAGTGAACAAATCAAAGTAAAATTTTCAGAATGTCATATCTTTAACAAGATCTTTATAATTCATTAATAAAAGAAGTATTTTTTGCTAGGTTGTATATAATATTTTATTTATATTGTCTGATTCTTATGTGGACTGGTACTTTAAAAAAGTGAAAAATCAATGATCTTGTACATAAAACAACTCAGAAATGAAAAAAATGTAAATAATTTGAATATATTCAATGATCATTCCAGGTGCGTGATAATGATACACTTTGTTTTCTTAAGTTCATGCTGTCGCTGCACAATCTACATGTACTACAATACTATTATTATTCACCGAATCGTCTACGGATTTTTCCGTTTAACCCATTACGACAAATAGCACACGGTGGGTGTGACCGCTCAGCAGAGGATGCTCACTCCTTCATGGCACCTGATCCAGCCTCTTACAATTTTTAGAGGTCCGCGTTTGCTCTGCTTCTGTTATGTATTTTTCCTTTGGACTTTTGATTTAGAACACTGTTTGTTATCGACACTTTTCATTTTTTTACTTAAAAATTTACCTTATCTTAAAATTTACGTCTGCATCTCCATCGAGAAAACTTGAAAATTCGCCCCGTTTTATCACATTTACCTTACAGCAAAACTAAACTGGAGGTTCAAGTGCGGTCTGCAAACTTTTCACATTTTCAACTTCATCTCCAGACCTAATAGTCAGAATTTAACTAAACTTCATGCAAAGCAACCTTATGGAAAGGAATTCAAAATTGTTATAATAAATGACAAAACCGTTTTAAAAGGTGAGATAATCAGAAAAAAGGATAAATAACTTAAAAAATTTTCTTTTATGAACCATTGCATCAGAAATGCCAAGATTTACATCAAAACTTATATATAGTGAACATTCTAAATTGTTCAAACCGTTATCCCCGGGCTGATACTGGGGACACACAAGGATTTTAAAGTTAAAAATAGAAATATATAGGGGAAATGTTTAAAAAGTTTCGCCTCAAGAACAACGATGCTGTTATTTGTAATATAACTATACAAACAACTTCAGATAGTAAAGAATCTGAATAGTTTTAAAACCGTGATCCCTAAACCAAAATTATTGTGCAAGTATCATCAGATAGTATAGATTTGAATATGTTCAAACCGTACCATCGGACTAATACTGGTGTCTCATGAGCTCATATTTCAACTAAGAAATATAAACGCCAATGCTAACATAATTGGTCAGTTTAACAGAGAAGGGTGTCCCAAAACTAGATTTTAATGATCTTTTTGTATTTTACTTCAATGTTTTGTCAAATTTTGGAATTTTTGCGAGTTTTACAATATTTTAGAAGACTTTCATATTTAAAAAATTTAGAAGATATACTAGAACCGTTCTTCGGGTGAGCAATGCTGTCCATGAACCTCTTTTTCATTATATCTTATCGCTGTTGATATCAGTGATTTTTGACAAAATCCGTAAACAATTAATCATATTGTTGGGTTATAGTTGCAATATGGCGTTTAATTTAAAGATTTAATGTGATTTTTGGTTACGCATAGCTTTGTACGGAAACTCGTCTTAGTCAAAATTCCAAAGATATTCTTAGATCATATTATTTTTTATAAAAGTAACAGGTGTAATCCTCTTATAGTGTATCATTAATCATTGTAACTTTATAATCTATATAACATGTCATTATCAAAGCAAAAGATAGACTTCTTCCTCAAAAAGACCTAACACACTATCGCAAGCCTTAGGATATTTGCATTATATACAATGTACTTATTTTTTTGTAAGATAGCAAAGGGTTTGCCTTGAAACACATAATAAATCTAAAAATTGTTGAATATTAGCGTAAGGAAAAAAGCTATTGATCAACTTGAAAATAAAATGAATTTGTTACAACCAGTCCATTGATTAGTATACATCTGGAACCTGTGGCATATCCAGCAAGGAGGGAAATATACCTAAATGCGATGCTGGGACCACTCGGTTGTTGATTCTTTTGTTCTTTAGTATAGGGAGCTATATCTATAATTGCAAAGTTTCCAGATATCAAAGCAAAGAAAATGCATAGAAATACCTTGCTACTCCATAACTAAGTATAATTACCATTAGGGCCACAAGGATACAAGCGCATTAAAGAATCACAACTTTGAAGATTGCAGGCAGGAGAAAATCGTTAAGCACACATACTCGAACGTTTAATTTTGAGCAAGAGCAAAATACTAGTAATTTTTATAGAGGATCATTTGCAGCCGCAAAACACAGATATAGCAAAAAAAAATGATGATGTACAATGTTCATACAAGTGTTCAATTTCCTATAAATGAATCAACCAAAAAACAGAACTGGCTCGCTCTGATCTGGAGCAAATACATAACATATAAAGATTTTTTTAAAGTTATAAAGAATGCATCTTAGACATTGAAGTCCAACAAAAAGATTCTTCATAGAGAGTCATGCGTTCATCATACCATGCAAGGTTTAAATTGAGTGATGTTACGATCATTGAAACAGTAGCAGCACTCAATTTAAACCTTGCATTGTATGATGAACGCATGGTTCTCTATGGAGTTTGACAGCATAGACTACAGCCATGATATAACTACGGAAAAGAAACAGAGGTTGGCTTAGAAAAATATAAAAGACACATATGGCACCATCAGAAAACATATAGATGAAAGCACAATATCTCTTGATACATAACATGTTTTTAAAATCCATGTGGTTATTCCAGGAAAAAACTCCGTTCGTTACACTCGCTGAAGTACCCGCTGAATGAACTGAGTAAACAAAAGTTTACAAGTTGTACATGAATTTAAGTTGATGATATAACCATACATGAAATTTCAACATAAACCGAGTCTCGGGATAACGTTCGAAGGTTCCAGTAAGGATATTTTATAAAATCAGTGTACGCAAGATCGACACTTACGTGTGGAAATCCAGCACAGAGAGGGCGACAATGCTAAAGTGGGGGTTCCAGCAGAGTTAGCCCAACTTAACACACTCCATACAAACGTGTTGTGGTCCAGAACACTTAGCTCAATCGTTATCTTTCAGTTCTGAAACTATTATTCTTTTTGCATTTTTTGACGGACAATGTTTTTTCAATAACAAAGAGATTGTAATGATATACCAACAAAAATTAAACATTCACACATATAGCTCTTTAAGATAATTTCACTTCTAGTGTCCCACATTTATTCAATTTGCCGTGAGATAAAGTTAAAAGGATATCAAAGATCATTTATATTGAAATTTTTGTCACATGAAAGTCTTTTGATTTTTTTATATATAAAATATTATGTACCTTTATGTTTATATTACTGAGAAAAAAATCAAACTTATATTTTCATATCACCTGATACATTTTAAATATATCACCTCTTATATTAATAGTTTAAAAACAAATATTTTTAAACTTAAAAACTATATCAATATCTGCCAGTTATGCTAACTTTGACTAAATTCTGCATGCAATTAATTATTAAGCAGTTCGCAAACATGTCACACATACAACTACATTTATGAACATAAATCGATGAAATATACATGCAAACACCCATGTTGGATGTAAATAAAAAATGAAGATATTTGAAGTGAGATTCGATTATCTTACAGTTTTATTATATTAAGATGGATGTCGAGTATTGACATTACAGGCCCGACAGGGACACAATAAATCGCGTATATTTTCTTTTATGCAGTCAATGTCACTTTTTTGAATCTGTACAAGCATGCCTTAAGGACGCTGTATAGTTAACCATTATTATCGATCAGATTTACCTTGAATTTTTAATATAAATTTTTTGACCATAAACGATAATTAAGTATAACAATCAAATATTATAACTTTAAAATTAGACAACTTTTTACATCTTTTTACAGAGCGTTCTGTTTAAAGGAGATTAATAAAGTCAAAAATTGGTCACAACCATCCAGCTCTTCTAAAGCTGCTTGGTCTAATCTTATATTAAACTTTATTTACGTTGTAAAACGATTAAATTGTTAAGTATATGTATAACTACAGGAATATGAGTTATTTTCCCGACCATTAAAGTGATATTATAATATGGAATAAATATGTATAACTACAGGCATATGAGTTATTTTCCCGATCATTAAAGTGATATTCTAATAAGGAAAAAATAGAAGTACAGTCTGTTTGCAAATCACACTTTACTAAAGGATAACGCTTGATTTCGCCCCGATTTTGAGGCTGGTTTGATTGAATAACGACTTTGGCATTTGCTTAAATAATGTTACTTAGCTCTAAGAAACCTGACAAGGTTTTCCAATGTTATGATTGCTTGTTCTTACAATGGATGCATAATGTGCGGATCGAATAAGCCAAAGCATCAGGGGACGAACCAAACGGTCCCTTTACTTAACACATTTATACCGTATGAGCTTTTTTTTCTTTTCCTTTTTTGTGTGTATGACCATTTTACAGAAACTATTTCATAACATTAAAGATATCTATCTTTAAAAGGAAACTAATTTTGCTGGTGTAAATAGACGAATCTTTTGAAGATAATTGGTTTGTATGGGGGAAAATGATATTGTTAACAATCAAAAATCAGACCAAACAAGATAAACATTATATGTAAATCAGACTGAATAAAAGAAAATGTTCAGGGTAAAATGTATAGCAAGATTAATACATTCCATATGAAACATCAGACAGATGTTACCATTTGCGCACACATCAAATTTCCACTACTTACTTTTTTACTTTATACAGAGAGCTTAATTTACGTAACTCTTTAACCCGAAGCCCTTTTGAAAAAATGATGAGGATGTGATATCAATGGTCAACATTGTAATGTATTTATAAATAGTTATGGATAATACCAACAGTTTATCATGCTATGAATATAATTAGCATTCTGTCATTCCTCTTTTTCTTCTGTCCGAAATAAAATGAATGAATAAACTTTACACTAAAGGGTAGTGTACTTCGTTTTTTACTTCGCTTTAGAAAAAGACGTGATTTTAATAAATATGTTACTGTATAGATGTTTGTATCTCAATTGAAATGCATAATAAAATTTTCCTTCGTATAATTGGAAAGTAGAAAGATATTAATAAAGCTGTCACTGCATAAAAAGCAAAGCATTGCAAAGCATCATGGCTGCACAAGAAGTGAATCGGCCAGATATTTCAATTAGAACCAACTGTGATAGGCCGAAGCCTACCACAAAAATAAGTTTAACATCAAGAATCATTATTTTGATGCATTTACGATGATATGCAATTGATTATTTAGAAACACTGTGATTAAACCAGTTTCTTAAATGTGTAGGAATTTTTTTTTTCGAAAGTTGGGAATACACTTTATAACATTTATTGGTGTTTCGGAACACAGGTGCTTGAGAACAGGACCGACCCCCCCCCCCCACCCCCACCCCCAAGTATCTAGACCCCCGGGACTTTACCTATCTTTTTCTTTAAATTATCCTTTTATGGGACTTTTATAATCTAATGTATACATTCATTGCATAAAATTACTTAAAACAAACATTTTGAAAAAAAATCGTATACCCTATACATATATGTACAAGAAGGTTGCTAACGTCGCCAGCCAGCCGAAAGGCACTGCCGGGGAATATTTGCTGAAATGTCCCATCAAACTGAAACTACCTGTAAAAACTATGACCCCATGTTGTAGCCTGATTATTCCCTTCACTAAACATCCGCATGTCACGCACATATAATACATTTATTGGGTGATACGGAACAATTTTCACCGATAAGTTGCCGTGTTTTGAACCGATCCATCTTCAACCAACGGAAGTGAGGGCACGTGCGCCACCTATTGCAGGGAAGATAACTCCCCTTTTAAACAGAGAAGTTCCGAGTGTACACAGGAACAACGAAAAGGTAAGAGGTTTACGGAACGATTTTTCCGCGAAATATGGTTGAGGACGAAGATCAAGATCAAGAGTTGGCATTCTGCCTGTCCAATGGCCATAATTTAATTATCAGCGGACAGGCGGGTGCTGGAAAAACATACGTAATTAAAAGGATTATTCGGCACTGGAAACATGATAAAAAAATTGCAATCGTTTGCTCCACGGGTATATCTTCAACCCATTACGGTGATCTGTGGGCAACTACTTTACATAAATGGGCAGGGATAGAGGATGGAAGGCATGCAAATGAAGATATTATTCATTGGTATTAACAGACGAACGTTTTCTTACAGCTAAACAAAATATTCAAATCACTGAACTTCTTATCATTGATGAAATTTCAATGATTAGTGCTAAAACATTTAATCAATTGGAGATACTCTGTAGAAATGTTAGAAACAATAATGAATATTTCGGAGGGATGCAGGTAATTCTAGCTGGGGATTTTTACCAGTTACCTCCAGTTGCTAATGAAATAGTTGGTGATCCGGGTAATCACTGTTTCAAACTATCTTGGTTTAATAACTGTTTCCCTCATAAAGTAAAATTACACATAATTCATAGGCAGAGTGACACTACACTTATCAAATGTATAAATGAACTTGAAGTAGGAGATCCATCTGATGAGAGTGTTGCTTTCCTAAAGTCTCTTGACCGCCCACTACTGAATGAGGAGAAATGTATTCATCTTTTTGCCCGTAACTATGATGTTGACCTATTCAATTATAACAAATTACAAAATTTATTAGGAGAACTTAAAATTTTTAAAGCAAAGGATGAAGGATCAGAACACTATTTAAACAAATTCTTGGCACCTAAAAATTTAGGACTGAAAGCTGGATGTCCAGTGATGCTTGTTAGAAATTTGAGTGATACATTAGTGAATGGCCTACGCGGCACTGTTATTCAAATCATGTCTGATTCAGTTGATGTGAAATTTGTCCTTGAAAATAAAATTACTGTTGTGATGATAAAGCCAGCGGTTTTTACAACTTTTGATCCTGTTGATAAGATTACAGTAGCAAAAAGAACTCAGCTACCCTTAAAATTAGCATATGGAATGACAGTACATAAGTCTCAAGGAATGACCCTGAAGAATCTTGTTGTAAATTGTGAGAACTGTTATCAGCCGGGCCAAATTGGTGTTGCAGTAGGGCGTGCGGAAAATGTAGAAGGTCTAAGAGTGATAAACTTCACAAAATCATTATGTCGCAAGCATCCACTCCACGTTACTGACTTTTATGAAAATTTTTCCATAGGAAATGTAGAAGCTGATTTGTCTTGCTGCAGGGGAACAAGAAGTGTGAAATCTAAAGAGAGTGATGATGATAATGATGAAGATGATGATGATCTTTTAGAACACAGACACACTGTTACAGATTTTGAACCTGATTCTGATTTTTCTGAAAGCGAAGTTGAAAAATTGGAAATTTTAGATGCTTTCTTTGAAGAACATACTTTATCAAGACAAGAATTTTCATCAAAAGCCAAAACAGCTCTTGAATATGTTTTTTCTGAGTTTGTTGGAACACCAGTTAAAAATGATATGTATTTGTTTAAACAAAGGATTATAGAAAATTTTCAAATCTACAATGAATGGTACCAATCACAAAGCTCAATCAATGAAGATATTGGTCTGATCTGTCTACCTGAAGGTTAGAAGACATACCTAGCCAAACAGCAACATTATTTTTTTGTGAAATTTAATGAGTATCTTAATTCTGATGAATACAAACAGTGTGCAATATCAATGCTGGATAGGTATTCAGTGCAGGAATATAGCCCACATTTTCAGTTTTTGACATCACTTCTGTTTTATATAGAGAGAAAGTTTTTCGAAGAGTTATCAAGCCATCTAATTTTGCAGGATCCCGAATCCTTTAAGAGCACATCAATGTCAGCAGACGAATTACCAGCACCTGCAAGAGGGAAAATCAGGTACATCAGTGGTTATGTTCTGGCAAAATTAAAACATAATCTTTCAATGAAAATCAGAAATTCTTTGTTTACTGAAGGAGACAATACAAAAGTTTTAAAGCTTCAGAGTCAAATGAATATTTTAAATTCATTGTGTATTTCATATGATGAATTAATAAACTCAACCAAAGACATTGATAGTTTGCAGGAAACTAGAAGAAAGCAAAATGAAAGAGAAAGTCTAACAAACTTAACTGATACTAGTTTTGAATTTTTTATGAAACTTGAAACTTTGTGCAGGAGAAAATTGACACATTTCAGCCTCATTCATTATGGGAAACACTTATTTAGCAATATGATAGCTGAACTATTGTCAGATTCTGAATTGTTTGAATTATGGTTTGAGACTTTGAGCAACAATTTTGTGGTTACCTATGTTACATCTGATGATGAAAATATAGGAAGTATGTTACACTCAGTTGTAACTTGTTGCGAAAACTTTGTAGAACTCTATCATTCAGTAGTGCAGTTATTCTTGAAAGTGGCATTTAGTCAATTTCGCAGGGACTTTCTTTCCTTCCTTAAGAAAGAAAAAGGCAAGGCTCTTCGTAAAAAGGTGATGGAGAAATCTAGAAAAACAGTTAAGGCATTTAATATGCAGTTTCTAAAGGATGACAAGTCACAGGAAAAAATAAGCTCATATTTGCGATTAAAATCTGAAGTTGTGATGAATGAAAAATTCCTTCTATCTTTCACCAAAAAAGATCTACTTCTTTTATGTCAAATGTATGATTTACAGATGCCATCTCGGAAAAGAAAAGATGAAATAAGTATCAATCTTAACAGAGTAATCTTACAAAGTGATTCCATACCTTGTCCAAACAAATTTCAGACATCCTGCTTATCAGATAAAAGACCTTGTTCTGTACCCGAAGATGAAGATGTTCCAGGACCAAGTGGATATATCCCCCGGCCGCCTCTCTCGACTCCTAGTGTTACATCTGATTCCAATTCTTCTGTTTCAAGACACCTACCTACAAGAATTCCAAGAGAATGTCAATCAAAGAGAAGGAGAACTGTAGGAAAAGGGAAGGGGAAGGGTAAAGGAAGAGGTAAAAAGAAGACTCCTGCAGCTATAGTGTATGGCTCTGATGAAAACTGTACTATGTGTAATGGACAATATGTTAATGGTGAAGATTGGATAAGCTGTGATATATGTAACCTTTGGTACCACAGAAAGTGTGTAAATATACAGGATGAAGAGGAGTGGTGTGATGTCAATGAAGGTGTCTTTACCTGCCCACTCTGTCAGTAGGATGGATACCAGTATGTACAGTTTGATATTATGGCATGGTCCCCTTTAGATTACAATCAATATTGAAAAATGTATTATGTGAATTTATGAATTACTTTATACCAGTATTGCATAATGATATTGTCAATAAATGTATTTACTTGTTTTTTAATGGGGTTCCTGTACTCAATTGATTTTAGATTACATGGGTTTTTTTAGTTGAAATGTACTATCATATGCATGTAACCATTATAGCTGTTAGAGTTATGTAAATTCAACATCTTTAAAAATAAGCTGTGTAGTCTTTGGAATTCACCCCTTTAGTGAAAGAACGCATGTTAAAAAATTGATATTACATTATATATATAATCATTGATATTGAAATAAATTTTCTTTTCTCAGATATAGATTCAATCATACCATCGACTTTGCATCACGATTCAATGGTAATTGTCCTCCTTCTCCACCACCTACATTGGATTTACGAGATATTGATGCCTGCCCAAGAATTACAGAATTTACTGAGTAACAATAGCCTAGGTAAGTCGGATTAGTGTTTGCCCCATTATGTAATGTTCTCTGCTGACAGAACATGTTCTCTATCACATCACTATTGATACGGCTTGGAATAATTGATGCATTGCAGGACTTTAATTTGTACATACATAATTCTTCAAATCCCATAATTGAAGAAATTATGTCCTCCCTTGTTTGATAAGATATTAGATGTTTTTCCTTATTTCTTATCATCTTGTCCTCTTTGACTGCCTGTTCCCACTTAATGAACCATTGCAGTGCATCATTGTTTTCCTTAAGTCTGTCATCACTGACATCAGTAATAGGTCTAGGGTCTCTGAAGTTTCTGATAAGTGCACTGGTATGTGTTAACATTTCTATTGTTCCATCCACCTTATGCCCAGTGTCACCTAAACTTGATCTATAAAGCTCCATTAGATGCAACATCTCACAGTTTAACACATCTTCAGCCAAATTATTTCTCATTTTATTTTCTGATGTTAAATAAATGTGCTCTTGTGTGAGTTTCTGGTGAATAGGGAATGGGTTTGAGGAAATGTCCCAAAGATAAGCCTCCTTAAAGTGATCCCATTCTATGAACTTGTCCTTAATTTTTAAATGTCTTTTGCAGCATGTAGCTTTGCCACTTTTAGAAATATTATTTCTTATTTTTTTCAATACATGTGAAATATCCATGATAAAGAATAACTTATGATTTTCATTGTGAGAAAAAATATTTCTGAATGAACATGAGCTTGGATTTGAAGTATCAAAGTTTGGGATCAAGATTTCGAAAAGATATCGATTGCTTTGGGCACCATCTGTACTGATATATTGAACTGTGAACCCATATGTTGATAGCATATTTACAGATTTCCATACAAGTAAGTATAGTTCATGTCCTGATGCAGTATGAGAAGGGAAATGGACAAATGGAAAACGGAAACCTGTGAAGCCCAAAAATACAAGTTGGAGAACATGAGTAGCAAGAGTTTTTTCGCATTTGTTGCTTTTCATTTGGTCAAATACAATAGACTCTGGAGTACATTTAGTAAATGCAATCAGTTGAATGTTATTATTAAGTTTCTGAAATTGTAAGTCTGGTTGTATGGACATTTCATCAATGATGAGTCCGCCCTGAAATCCGGCAGGGGGAATATTCTTTATTTTGGCTTCATTAGCCATCCATTCAAGCATGTCTTTATTCACACCAGCTTCTTGATGGACAGAGTACTTATATTTTCACAATAGGTTCTGTGAGGGTAATATCAGAAAATTACTGCCTCTTAATTCATTATATCCCCTCGGACTTCTGCAATACAATGTCAAACATAGTCTAATAATGTCTTTACTCCACCTTCTGCCATTTGGGTTTCGCTCTAAAGCCATTTTTTGGCTCATTAAAAATGTTTGCATTTTCAATGAACATTCATGAAAAATCGTTTTCAAAATCTCACTCAAATCTTCATGATCAGGTTTCTGTAGAATAACTTCATCATTTTTGGCAATGCAGGGTTCATTTTGTCTACTTTCATCATCAGTATTTTGCACATTGCATTCAGATTTATTCAATTTTGGTTTAATTTTCAATTTTTTGCAGGACTGACAAACTGATACTGCTGCATTTGATGTTTTAAAAGGCAAAACTTTGGAACAGTTTTTGGCCCTGAATTTTAAAACTTCATTGTTTTCATCCCCAACATTGCAAATATGCTCCTGAAAATGAGGCAAGTTTTTTTCCACAGTGCTCACCCCTTTGCAATACTGAATTTTCCTTATGATTTTAAATAATGACTTTACTGACTGCGTATTGAGAGAGTAATGACTTTGTAAACCTATATTTTCAGGCTTAATTTTTTTTCCCATCACCAAAAGTGAATAATTTCCATCTGACTGTAGATCTATTTCTATCATTGTCTTGCTTCCATTTTTAATTTCTCCAGTAAAATGTCCGATTTTAATTTTTTTCATATTTTTTGCTGTAACAAAAAATTCTGGTGGCAATAATGAGGGTATGTTTATAAATTCAGTTTCTGAATGAACCCCAAAATCCATGATCCATATGATACCATTATATCTTTGTGTCATTTTGGACCAGTCCCTTTTAGATCTGCCTGATTTCATTGTTATATTTTTGAATAATGTTTTAATAACATTTCCCAAAGCTAAACTTGATTCATTACTTTCAATTTTTTCTCTTATGTCTAAAAGTTCAATAAAATCATTTTCACTGCCTTCTTCCAGATTTTCCAGTGCCCAAAGGAATGGAGAAGGTTTGCAGTTCCCAGTCGGTTGAGCCATGCCTCTAATATATTGTAATTTTTCTACTTCATAAATTGCGCCAAAATAAACAGTGAATCTCGTAAACCTCTTACCTTTTCGTTGTTCCTGTGTACACTCGGAACTTCTCTGTTTAAAAGGGGAGTTATCTTCCCTGCAATAGGTGGCGCACGTGCCCTCACTTCCGTTGGTTGAAGATGGATCGGTTCAAAATACGGCAACTTGTCGGTGAAAATTGTTTCGTGTCACCCAAAAAATGTATTATATGTGCGTGACATGCGGATGTTTAGTGAAGGGAATAATCAGGCTACAACATGGGGTCATAGTTTTTACAGTTAGTTTCAGTTTGATGGGACATTTCAGCAAATATTCCCCGGCAGTGCCTTTCGGCTGGCTGGCGAAGTTAGCAACCTTCTTGTATTATATGTATAGGGTATACGATTTTTTTTCAAAATGTTTGTTTTAAGTAATTTTATGCAATGAATGTATACATTAGATTATAAAAGTCTCATAAAATGATAATTTAAAGAAAAAGATAGGTAAAGTCCCGGGGGTCTAGATACTTGGGGTGGGGTGGGGGGGGTCGGTCCTGTCCTCAAGCACCTGTGTTTCGGAAAGCAACAGAAAGTTGAATTCATAAGAGCGTGACTAATCCCATTAAAAGGATGGTCGAATTTCGGATATTTGTTTTTATTAATAGCCATTCCATAATGCGGACTAATGATATCACGTGCCTATCATTACGTCTAAATGAATATTTGCTTTATTCTCACATTTTCTGGAGAGGTCTACAATTTTTCAGATCACCACTATGGTGTAAGATAATTTTTTTAAAAAGAAAAAAAGAAAACTTTCCGTGAAAAAAAAAATCGCTTTTAAGTTAGAATACTTAAAAGGCAAAAAGTATTTTTTTTTCATTATGATCGAAATTAACAAAATGAGAACAAGTAGCTAGAAATAAACAGCAATTTCTTTGTCCGTGATCATTTGAATAAAGTACAAATCAATGCCATGTAAATAATCAAGTAAAATTTATACGTTGCTTTTTTATTGTAGAAACCTGTATAATAATAATATTACGTTCCTGAATAAGGAAATGTTTATGGCACTCCCGAACCTAACACATCTGTGAGTATTTGTGAAAAGTTATTAAAATATTTGGAAAATATAATAATGTTTCAGAGCGGTAATGATTATTCATACATTAAATTTTAACTAAACATTTTTGTTTCACACTTGAAGTGTCAATTTCACATGTATATGTATTACATGTATACTATTATATGATACTTCAGAAATTTTGCATTTTAATCATTTT
Source organism: Magallana ariakensis (assembly GCA_020458035.1). Taxonomy (NCBI): domain Eukaryota; kingdom Metazoa; phylum Mollusca; class Bivalvia; order Ostreida; family Ostreidae; genus Magallana; species Magallana ariakensis. Next base: position 47,244,839 of record CM035819.1, on the reverse strand, counting down.
CAAAAACAATAGGCTGATAAACATAACTTTGTCCAAATGTCTTTGGATTTTCATAATATATAAAAAGTTGGATTTTTTTCATTACATTTTTTTGGGGGGGGGGGGATAAAACAATTGGTTCGAAACCGTTTTTATTTTCATTTGCGTCCATTGTTTTCTTGTTCTTGTTCTTATTGTATAGCTTCTTTTATCAAGATATATGTACATAAATTATACTGAAGTTTCGTTTCGGTTTACAACTATATTCTTCAAATTAAAATAGAATTCTAACACTTTATTATAAAGCTCATACATGTAGTTGATACAAAAAGCAACCACTGAGCACAAGGTTTGACGTGCCATCAAATAAAAAGATAATAGAAGAATTCCTTTGACTCACGTTAGTTTTAACAAGTTCACACATGTTTAAGATTCTCAAGTCAATACATTAAAATGATATAGTTACACTACAAAGATAAATACCTGTATGTTGCATTTTTTTATAGACGCAAAGTTTTAATATTGTTGTTTTATATCAAAGAAACATATTTAGAATTTCAATAACTGCGAAAAATCATTTACTTTAAAGGTATATAGAAGGAAATCCCTTTGATTGTACATGCGATTTAGAGCAGTTTACAGTGTTTATGAAGACAATGGGAATACTGCCCTACAATTTACAGTATCGTGAAGAACCTAAGTGCAACTCCCCAAGTCATTTAAATGGAGAACAGATCATAGACGTTCCATTCCACAATATGAGCTGTAGCACACCATATGGCAAGTATAATGCGAAAACATATCACCTGTAATGGTCATGATTTTCATTTTCATTTAATGTGGTGTAACTTTTTTGTAGTTTGATAAGTAATATTGTCTTTAATTTTGAAGGACATATGTTGGAAAATATATAGAAATAACAAAACCAATGAAACTTGAAGTTATATTTCTATGTACGGTCACATATATCTCAATCAGGAGAATCAGCATATAAATTTTTTTTTACTTGATCTGATATTTAAATTTTAGGTGCTTATTAACAACTGTTGTGTAATTCAATCGCAAAAAAGTATCAAACATTTGAAAATGAAAGCGTCAGAACGTAAAGCTTATTAAATCGTAAGAAAAAGGGGTTTTTATGACGGAAGCACAGGAAAGGAAACATTAACATAACAATGTATTTTTTTTAATTAGAGTGATGATCGCCTATGATCTTTTTCTCTTTTATTTATATGCAAGTAGTAATTATTTCAAGATAGTATACAACATTTATATTTGTCGATTTCTATACGCAAGACCACTGATTTTAAGAGTTCAAAGCAAACGGTATATTTGACACCACTGAAGAACGATCAACATACGGTATTTTTCTTATCTGATTAATGATAAGCATGGATTAAAAATATTTCTTAGGTGTATACATATTTTAAAAAAAATATTATTATTACAATTGTTTTCATGAATGTCACGATTATGAAACTCGGGCAAATTAAATCGAACGCAATGGCGTGTTGCTGAGGTTTACCAAGTTTGCTATAAAATATGTGAAATATTCATTGAAACATGCATGATAAAAACGGAGATTTTGCCTTTGTTGCTTTGGGAAAACTTTAAGGCAGTCCAAGAAACCGAGGGTTGTTTTTCAAAAATAATGTACACTTTGTTCAGTCGATCTTAAACAATACAGGTATGTAACATATTATCCTTATTTTAAACCAACCGATAAAGTTGAAGCCTCGGTCGCTTATCCAAATTAACAAGATACATGTAATCAGTACAGGACATCGTACTCTTTATGTAAGGATTTAAATAGAATTATAAAAATCTTCTTAATAGTAGTATAAAATCCCCTGAGCATAAATCGGTCGAATTCCGAGAAGACTTGGGTCCTATTTCTTATTTTCACAAGACGAAATAGGTCAAAGAGTACAGCGACCGCATCATGTATGGGGAGTTTACAGGATATACAGGTAAATGTTAAGGTAAAAAAAAAATAACATTTCTATGCTAACGTATATTGTGAGATTTCAATATCAAGATTCAAGGTATATGAAAAAAATAATTTTATATATCTTCTAATTCAAATACCAGGCATATCAATTGTATACAATGCATAATTTTATAGAAATATATTTGTGCTCATGGCGCATGAATAGGCTAAGTGTATTCACAAGAAAATGAAAGTTGCAGATTTCCAATCCAAACATAAGGGGAAATATACACAGAATGTAAATATATTTATTTAATAACTAAATGCTCCAATGCTGTGGTTTTTACCTAAGTCAGTATTTTCTTTTGAAAAACTGGAATTCCCAACCCTACCTCCACGGATATATCTCCTGAGATTATGGTACAAAGCAGTTTAATTTAAAATTCCCGTATATTGACTTTTGTGGATTTGATCTCTTTATCAATATTAGAAATCACAGCCTTCCTTTTTTCAGACATATTTTTCAATTATATCACAATTGGGTTCAATGCAAAAAATAAACTCTCTCTGACCCAGCCATTTTATTGTTTGTCTAAATTTGAAAAGTTTTGTGAATTGCTTTTACATAGATTTTACATTCTTTAGAAGGTTTCATTTCTATGTAAAGTATGCCCCACCAATAAGACTGTGCTGATCATAGGTTGTACTTTTATAAATAAAACTGAAATATGATCATATTAAATGTTCCTTACTTTTAAGTTGAAACTTTGTTATAAATTATAAATCTAAAGCTTATATTTCCTTCAATTTAATTTCTCGTCTTTTTAACGTAATTTTGGAATTGAAACATCTTTTTACTCCTACACGGCTTAACATATGACAAAGTTGGAAAATTTTGTAAATTGTTCATGTAGTTAATAATCATACGTTCCTTTTCCCAAAATGTCCCTATTTAAGACCCCCTTCCTCCGAAATATTGCTGTACTTTCACCCTATTGCTATAATTTAAAAATTCCTTAAACTTACATGTACCTTGTTTTAATTTCACATATTAAGGTTGGGTTTATTCAACCTATTGATTCTTTATAAGGTTAATTAATCAAATTATACGACAGACCGCGGGCAATATTTTGAATGATTGATTGATAAAAGAAAATAAATAATTTTATCGTTTTAATGTCGTTTACAGATTTCTCCAAAAATATTTTTTATGTTATAAATCATTCAAAAGATAAATGTATGCTTTTCCTTATGCTTATGATACAAGTAATAAAGAATAAACGATTGGATACATAGAGAAAGTAATAAAATCATATATCTTTTTTTATCTTTGTTTATGCAAGTTTAAAATATCTCATGCAATCATAGAGTGTGTTGCAAACATATATTGCATTAATATAAGCAACCGATACCGTAGCTCATAAAATCATTGAATGACAGTGTAAGTAAAGCATACTTTTCGATTGCACACTGAACATATGGTCATATCTTTAGACTGCCATTAACAAATAGTCTTATATTAGTCTCCTTTCGTACAAAATACATCATGACTTTTAATGTATAAAATGTAAAAAAAGATAATTATGTTAAACGAAATCAAATTGAGAAGTAATGATGTTATTCTAGGGATGATTTTTTTATAAGCATTGATCAATTAAGAAAACTCTTCTTAAAACCGTTAAATTGAAGGCATTTATAACTTCCGTAAAATGTTGTCTTTTTTCTAACACAAAATGTTTTTGGGGAAAGCTTCGTTGGTTTTCCATTAATAAATTGCATATTGACAAAGATCTATATATATATTTTTTTTTCTTCACACCCACACACATTCATTGAAAGAAATGAAAACATCCAAAAAAGATTTGTAAAGTGAGACAAATTTTATTCTTATGCATTAAATTAGTTAATTGAATTACCAATGAGAGTACAGTACAGTGAAAGGTTATTATTACACTTGTTAATTGTCAACTAATAAGCACTAATTTTCTTTTGCCAGCAAATACTACAATACGAGGGTCAATCAAAAAATACGAAGACTTTTGCCATAGCTATGCTTTTAACGTCATAATATAACTAAATGTCATAGACATAATTAAGCAATTGTTTCAAACAATTTGGAATCAAAAAAGTTCATATATATATTCCTTTATTTCTAAGAATTATTTAGAATCTAATCCTGCAAAAATGAGGTCACGGCGCACTGTCAAACTTTGTATTCTGTGAACATTAAACCATATTATGTTGAAAGTAATATCTCCATAAATTTTTCTGAAATCCAACTAATATTGAAACCTTAAATTAAAAATTGTCATGATATTCTATGTACCAAATAATGACGGGATATATAGATTAGTTTAACAGATATCAGTAACTAAAGACATATAGTCCTCTTTAAAATTGACTAAAACATTAACGTCACAGGACGTCACGGCGCAACGAAAAGTATAAACAGTGTGGATCTAACTCTGGGAAAATGCCGTATGCTGCAGAACAGTGTAGCTCATTTATTATATATATCACAGTCTTACACATTCAACAATCGACTAGTGATGAACATCAGTGAAAACATTTATGGTAGATTTCTTTTTGGCATAAAATATAATTTTGTATCTTTTACAAATATGAGTTCTTGGGATGTTTTCAGTTTTGAAATATCACTATCCTTGGAGCTCATCATTTTAAGGTTATCAAAATTTGCTATGCCGTAGAAATCTGTACCTATGGCAACATATCCATTGGATGGTTTTGATGGTATGGTTGTTGTAAACAAAGGTACTCCATTCACATTGCCAACAGCTGTAGAATTCTGAGAATGAAAGAGATATTATATCAATGTATCTTCATTTTTTTTAATATAAATCGATATTTACTTCAATGTCGTCGTCAGAAGGTTTCGGCTAGTGACACAACCACGTTTTGACCATGGTTCAACTTGATAATTATCTTCTATCAATAATATACGCACTATTCTTTTAGGTCTTGTTACAGTTTTGGTAAAGTGAATATTACCAATCTCGCAAATGCTTGCACGCTTTACACGCTATGATAATTACTTTTAAATTTCAGAAACCTTAAGGTGGTATGGGACATCTGTCGATACTAATGTGAATTAAAGTAACTTAAAACTAAAATACTTTCACCGGATTAAAATTTAAAATTTTACAATATTTAACCAAATAATACGTTTAAAAAATTAGAAATGTTAAAAAATCCCCAGGGGGATTCGAACTCATGACTTACAGTTTCTTAATGAACCCTCTACATGTAACACACTGCGCTCTGTTGTTAAGTGAAAACTTTGGGAAAAAAACAATTTATAAAATAACTCTTGCTTTTATTTGATTATTTCGATAAATAATACGTCCCATACCACCCTAAAGAGGAAACCTAACCTTGACAATAAATTATCAATTGGGAAAACGAGAAAAGATCACTTAGTTCGCCCATGGTATTAACGCGTATATATGACTCTAGCCTTTTTGATGTGACTTCTGATTATACCCATAAATACAAAAAAAGGAGACGGGAATAAAAACATATTCATGCATAAAGCATATATCAATGGTTTATTGTGTCCATTGTCAAATCCGATTTAGATCATACTATCCTATAAGTATCTTTTTTGTGAATCATTTTTAATATCTCCTGACTATCGATATGATCCACAGAAGGTTGACGTCTATACGAACATGTTTATATCTAATACTTAGGTATTAAGGTTTCTATATTTCATACATTCAGAGATTTTCCTAAAAATCATTTTTTCTTATTAAAATGAGAAAGAAGTCCCAAATGTGAAATGCTTATATTTGATGTTACTGAAAATGGTCTACCATTTGCCGTTTAAATACATGGAAGTGTTTGCATTGTACTACTTATTTCACTCTCATCTCAGCCGTATACTTACTTAACAGTAAGGCTTATATTATTCCAACCATTTGTTGATACATTTACTGATCCCTCTTTAATGACTTTTGTACGAGCTATAAAAATATCCAAATGCGGGTAGTACAAAACACTTGCAACAATTTGAACAACAGACATAAAGAGGTTAAAAATTTTAACAAAAATTCAAAATAAACGGGGCATATAAATTAACTATGGAAATGAATATTTGAAAATAAACACATGAACACTTACAGAGGTCATTGGCAAGAACAAATTTCTGCTGATCAGGTAGTATAAAGAGATAAATCCTCTTGGCTTTCCAAGCATTGCATTCTCCTTGATCCACCCTTACAGCAACACATGTCCCTGCACTTCCATTGGTCTTGGGAATCTGGGTCTCGACACTTACAGAAATATCAGTCCTAAAAACAGACAGTTACACATGTCAAAGAATGGGTAACAAAAAAATATAGATAAAGGCCATATAATATATCTTACATAATAGACATTTACAACAGAAGAATATATTTCATTTATGTATAGATTAAGATCATGTAACAGATTTATCTCATAGAATTTTCTTTTCAAAAAGTAACATAATTATAATCGGTGTAAAAATATATAACAAGGATAATTTTATATGCAAAACTAAAATTGTTTTCAAAATGTTTTGATATTGTTAGCTGAAGAAGTTTAACAAATACACAATTGGTGCAAAGTACAGTATTCAACGCCAAGTTTTTCTTTAACGAAACTAATATTCATAGTCTAAAGAAGTACAGGGGGCACATTGCTCACCTGAGTAATGGTAGGCATAACTGAGATCAAATCAATTTTAATTAAAGTTTTCAGTAGTTTTACGGTGTAACTTAACTTATAACATATTCACAACTTTTTGCTTCTTTTTAATAAAACGTAAAATATTTTATGTTTTTAACCAGAACTATTATCTCTCATTATGGCCTTTTCTTTATCCCTATATGGCTAAACGTACTAAAATGTACTTAATTTGAGAAAATTGATTCGTGTTAAAAGAAAATGTTTAACAGAACTCCATACATTGTTCTAAATCTTAATTATCCTCCCTAAAAGTGGGTCCTTCATTTTTACAAACGTATTATTTTGGCGAATGCAAGTGATTCTAGAAACGAAAAAAACTAACAACAAGTTACAATAGTGGTAAAGACAACAGAGGGCAAACAAAGCTCATTTAAGTTAATATAAGCAGCATAAAAGACTTCAAATGTACAGTAAATGATCTAGGTTTGAATCTAACAAAACCTTTAAAATTCAAAAAAGAAAACCTCATATCTTACATAACAGCCTGTTTTTGCAAGAAAAGAAAGGTACGTATGAACCGTGATCTAACACTACATGTTAACACATCATTTGATGTAGTATGCTAATATGTACATAAAAGGGAGATACTTTCTGTAGTGCAAGTATGTTTCAGCAGTGTAATGAGATCATTGTTGGAGGAAAGACTCATGAGTACAAGATAGAGCAGCTGCTACATACCAAGAGTGGTTTCCTATGAGATCAATTGGGAAGACTAGATTCAATATACACCAGTATATAGGTGGGTAGGTAACAACTTGGATCAGCACCATTCCATGACTAGGATCTTCAGATTTTCTGGTTTCAAGCACACCTACTTGTTGAGCAAAGCACAGAAGAGTGAAGGCTCGACATCTTCTGGGTACCCTGCGTGTACAGAAAGACATGACTCAGATGATTTCTTTGGGATGAAGATGTAAGGATATACAGAATGAAATTTAAATTACGTAAGTAGTGAAGTACAGTTTAAAGAAGAAGAGTGCAGGGTGTGTGCACTAGTACAGCAATTCACAGAATATTGTCTAAAGAAGATATTTACATGTAGCTGAGAACAAAGAACAAGATAAAGATAGCATATTTTCCCTTTTTATATTGATTAATTTAATCCAAAGAGAAAGTCTTGAAAGTGAGTTATAAAGACATTGGAAAGCAGACTTATTGATATGGTCACAGTAAGTCATCAGAACCCAAGAGCAGAAAAACCGTTAGAAAATGATGCATTGACAGATTTGTATTTTAAACAACTCATTCACTTAATATACGTTAAACTGCCTTCAAAATCTATAATTTATGATAACATTTTTCTATTGTTTGGAAGATCATCAAACCAGTTTTAGGTTTAAACGATCCAGCTAAGTGTATGCCGTTAGGTAAGGTTTTGTTAATTGTGACCTGTTATGGGCATACTGAGTAAGTGTTTTTGAATGAAAATATACCAATGTATTTGCAATGGAGTATTTGTTAAACCTCTTCAAATAAAGTTACCATGGCAGTGATCATTTACCAGTTATAATTGCCTATAATATTCACAGACTTATTTGCTTTCTCTGCTTGACACCAAGAAACAGGAATATTCATAACAGTCTGCATTAAAATCTGTTTTCTGGAAGGGTCTGATGATTTCATGATTTCATATGCACCTGTCTGTTGTGCAAAGTTGTTGGTTCAGAAAAATAAGGATATCCTGTTCATAAAAGTTATTGAATCATGAGGTTAGAACATATTTCAGCATCCTTTAAATCTGGAATATGTATATTCATGTAAAAGATAGTTTTTACCTTAATCTAAAGTGTAGATAAGTTGACAATCAATATGAATCATAATAATTTTATTATAATTAAAGTCATTCTGTGAAATGAAATGAACAGTTCAAACCATCAAAATTTTCACTGTATGGCAGTGGGAATGGCTTTATATCTGGAGAGTTTGGGTATTGTCCTTTCTGTCCTGTTGACAATGTTGTCATGGTGATCACTTCATCAACTCTAACAGGGATATTGATCAGTCTATTGTTTACCTAGATTTTTATTGCATATGAATATTTATTGAAAATACATTCCAAAGATTTTGCATTAATGGAATCTCTAGATAACAAGTAACTAGAATTTATCATTTTTGCAAAAACCTACCAAGCCTTAACAAAGGGTAAAACATAGAATAAAGATCTGATCATTCAGTAAGCTAAAAAAACTTAAAAGTGACTGAGCTGTTACTGAAGGTTATTGGTTAAAACAACTCCTCCATTCAGTGACACATTCAGTGACTGTTCAGTCCTTTTAGTTTGTATTCTATTGACTGAATGGCAGAGATTATCGTGAAAATATTTTTTTCTTCATGTTCAACCATTCTAAGCTAAAAAAAACTATTATTATTACATTTTAATCTTTCACCAGAAAATGTTTGAAATACATGCAATTTTGACACACCTTTTAAGCATAATTTAGCAAACAGCACTTCTCTTTTATGACGATTGTGTAAAGAAATTATCATTGTTTCCCAACAAGACATTGGACACTTGATGAATATATTTAATCTTCTTTGACTTTAGTAAGAAGGGTATCTACCTTAACTTGTCCAAAAGATCTGAAGAAGTCAGACTGGGAAGTATTCTGTCCAAAATGGAGGCTGCTCTTCCACACATACACAGTTGAAATACTAGCCTGCAATTATTTTTTATTTAGATCAATAACAGAATAATTGCTCATCATAGCTTAGTTCCAGCTGAAATTATGTTGGATGTTTAACATTTGCAACAATGATCACAATATTAAACCAATGCAGACTAAATTAAGTAGAGATCCTATTTCTTTTGATACTTTAAAGAACTTCTTATATCAATAATGCTACTCGTCTAGCCAAAGGCAAATTATTGACATTATGTTTAACTGTTTTGCACCATCAATATTAGGTTGATCTGGGGTTTGTTTTCAATTAATGCAGTAATATTTACTTACAAAGCTGCCTTTAAGTTGTATAGTGACGTTTTGTGGTTTGACAGAATATGAAGGGAGAGGGGGTCGAATACAAATAGAATGGTCTTGACTCTGAAAGAACATATTTTATACACTGTATTAGACATATGTACAAGAGACAAAATTTTGCTTCCTTATAAGTTTCTTTCTTATTTGGTTTCAAAATTACGGAAGATGAAAATCCCATTGATATAAATGCACTAGTTTTATTAGCTATGTGTTTGAAGTAACAGCCTAATGCTGTAATGTAAACTGTGTTTTCAATATAAATAAGATGTGCTTTTTCCTTAAAATACGCTATTCAAAGTAGACATTTCGTTATATTAGTTTAAAATGTTCGATGTTTAGCAAGTGATGTGAGGCTATTATGTATTTGTTATTATTTCTTACCATTGTTTCTATAATAATAGAGAGATCCTTGTTGTTGGGGCTGGCTAGAGACACCATGCTTCCTCCCTGGTATAACTTACTTACTCCGTGATCATGGAACAGGTATTTCCATCCAGGTTTAGTGAACTGTGAGGTATGGGCTTACAAATATGTATAAGAAGGTGACTTTCAAGCACAAAAAGCACATCAATTCATGTGCATTATGATTTTCAATTTTACATTGTTTATATGATTTCTACAACAATTCAACAATTAAAAATTACACAAACATGAATGACATAGTACACTTAGTAGTTCATGAAAAGAAGAGTATTTTCTATTAACCTTGGGTGATTTTTAAAATTTAGAATACTTTATCATTTATGACATTTGTAATAGGCTACAATCCAGATAAATGATGTAATAAGGTAAAATTATCCTTGTAATGATGTTAAACAGTAAATCTCAGAATAAAAGATTTGATGAAGTAAAACTTTATTTTTATCTAAATTGATATACTAGTAGCAATTGAAATAACACATTTCAAATTTGTCTCCCTCTAATTTAGCGTTGTGTCAGTTTACGCAGTGGTATAGACCTGTGATCCAGATAGGACTTTCAACGACATAATGTCCACTCCATGGAGTCTCTGCAGTCATCAGTCTATTCCGAGGAAACGGCAGAGATTCGTAATAACTGGCAAGCAGATTCCATGAGATGGTGCTAAAATGTATGGAACACAAAAAGTGCAGCAAAAAATTAGAATCCAAATATATTATCAAGAAAAGAGTATTTTTGACAGTCCTCCTGAATAAATACTGAATATATATGTATATGAATTGATGTTACTAATGCCTCAATGGGGTTGACTGTGAGCTTTATTGGACTTTTTGCTCTATGCATTAGTATTTACATTTTTCAGAATCTTTGCCTGAGATAACACTACGTATTGATTTGTACTATACAGTCCAATAAATCAAATGACGTATAATTGACGCGCAAGTGGGGTTTGCTTAATAATATCCAAATATTTAATCATATAACTGCTAAATATTTTACAAATATAAGTAACAAGGAATCATTCTTTGAGTATTTTTTCAATCTTTGATCTTATCTGACACTGTAAGTATAATGTCAATATCAAAGAGAAAGCCAACGTTCCATCTGGGTTTTGATTTTCGATATCTTCGATGATTTTTTCATTTTGTGTATTGTAGTGATATTTGCTTTAAACCCTTGGCCTCTCTGTCGAAGACTTGCGGACATACCTTCTTCTATACCTTTAGCTACCACAGGTAAGCCACTATTAATATTTGTTTAATAATAGCTA